>BQNB010005557.1:10676-91094 GCA_026074375.1 Tanacetum coccineum
TAATCCGGTACCCAGTGGTGCCTGGGCAACATCTTTTTCTTTTCCAACCATGTTAAACCCGAGGGCGTTGCCTGCTTAACTAATTTTTGACACGCCAAAGGGAAAAGCCTAAATCGACCCATTTATCCATACTTGAGTTGATATTGCCACTTCTTATTCGATGTAATGAAATGCATGATATCGTGAATCGTCCATACGTGTTCTTGTTCTTGCCATTAAACAGATGCACGCAGGAACTGAATAAGATTGATGCCTACGCTGAGACAAAAGGTGGACCTGAATGCGTTAATCAATTGTACAAAAAACTCTTTACGGTAAGTACCAATTGTGTTGTTTTTATATACAGTTTTTTGTTGGCGTGGTGTCCGGCCATCGACTGTCATGATCACAAGGACGGGCACCATCCCTCCTCAAGCCGTGCTTGCATTTTTCATTGCACACGGCTTTCCTTACGTGTACATCTATCTCAAACTCATTCAAAATAAAGAAAAGAGCCGTTCTAGCTCAGTTGGTAGAGCGTGTGGCTTTTAAGCACGTGGTCGTGGGTTTGAGTCCCACGGATGGCGCTAGGGGAATCTAAGGTAGCTTTTGCTTATATAGCAAGCTACTTTGGTTACCCTTTAAAAAAAAAAACAGTTTAAATTCTCCAAAGAAACATCTGCAATACGAGGAACCTATAACTGTTCAAGTATGAAACGAGTGATTTTTATATTTAACTTTCAATATGTTTTTTTATATTTAACTTTCAATTTTGATGATCCGAATGTCCTCTTTTTGGCGAAACAAAATGTCTCTAACTCTAACTAATTCATAAACTCCAGGTCCATCATCAGAGACTAGGGAAAAAAAGGTAATATCGCCAAAAAGTGTTCGTGTCTCGTAAAACTGCTGTACTTAGTAACCTTTCTAATACAAGCTTCAAACACTTTAAGATCTATCTTCTTACAAAATTCTCTCCGAGAGTTAGTCTTCATAATAATCTTACATATTACAACAAATATTCAACGGGAGCAGCCATCATAATCTGACAGCATATCAATGATGTTCCTCATGTTTGGTTATTTAGAAAGAAAACCAAAAGAACTAGAAGAAAAAAAACAAGTGTATTCTCATTATTCTTTCATCCAAAATTTGCTGTGCATGCCTATTACGCGTGCAAATAATGATCGACTATAAAAGAAATCACCTAATCTATGCCACAGCTGATCTCTTGACCTCGTACTCATCGAGGTTAAGTGCTTCCAGCAACTTTGGCCATGATTCTGGGATCCCTCCAGGAAGATCAAACTCCATTAACTTGCCTTGATCTTTATAGAAGCCCTCAACAGGTTGACTCTGCACAACCAAACAGGAGTATAAAAATTAATCATCATTCTTATACGATGAAAGTGTATATTCACGTATTCATAGATGGAGACATGAGCCACCATGCAAGATTTGTCAAAGTTTGAATGCAAATATTTACATTTGGAAATTTGCAAATTACAGTTCCCAACTTCTAATCCCAAAAGTTGCAACAACTACATCGACTCCTCAAGAGTCAGGACTAAAGACACCTTTAATCTTTCATTATTCAATGTCGTGAGGTATTTTAGACATTTGTCAGTACCAAAACATTTTCTTGAAACGGCCGGTCTAGTCCAAACCCAAATGTTACTACAATTTTAACTGAAGATAAGGGGAACTAATGGGTAAAGGTGGTGAAAGGGGTGAGTTGGGTTACAAGTCAGGGTCAGAACGAGTAATTTCCAACTGAGAATCAGAATAGGTAGGGTCAAAATGGCCATCAACATTTTTGTCTACTTTTGAATTTTGGATCATCGTATCAAGTATGATCACATAAAACTTATAGTATTGAAACAATAATCTACTTTTTTTTAAATCTACTCGGGACGATATACGCATTTTGATTCCCGCTGAACCCATTTGACCCATTCCATTCTAACCAATTATTTCCCATTCGACCCATTATCAAACAGATGCAGCCCGAATTGACCCATTTCCATACTTCTTCAGTGTCATCAGCACGAGTAACAAGCTTGGAGGCACAGTGTGAAGGTGGAAGAAGTGGGGCCATGCTCATTCCAGGTCTCCCGTTCTCAGCCTTTGCATTAATTGAGGCCACATTGAAACCTTTTCCACATTCACTGCATATCCTTCTGCCAAGACATTTCTCAACCAACACATCTTCCCTAAGTTTCAGATTCACCACCAGATCAATTTCTGTTACTTCGTTTAGAATTTCCTGCATATATAAAAACATAGAATACGAAAATCCATGGCACCAAATGTTGGATTATGACCATATATGAATTAATATATGTCCGGAAATATTTTCGAGCCTAAAATAAACACTAATACCCAATTAGAAGGTGCCGACAAAAGTGAAACAAAAGCCTGAGTGCACCTTAATTGTTCTTACTTTAAGTAAACTCTAATCATATTGCAATGGTCATATACACAGTATCTTCGATAATACTTACAGCTTGTCTAATTGTTCGAGAAAAACCGTCCAGAATAAAGCCTGATTCACCTTTGGCTTCTCCAGCTTCTAGCCTGCTACGATAAAATTTAAATATAATTCTTCATCATTAAACTAATTTTCCCTGATTCACTATCTCAGCGACGCTGAAAAAATTACAAAGAATACATTTGAGAAACGGAATGGAAGAATCAGAAAAGTTAACCAGGGCTTCAATCGTGTCCCACAAGCTGATAACATTAAGTAGTTATTCAATCATTACAAACTTCAATCAAGGGTTACATCCATATGCACCAGTCGCAGTATTAAATGTAAAATTCAATGACGGCACATAGTTTCCAGAGACTTTTGAGCCATAGAACCAAGAGGTAAATAACAGGATACAAAAGATAAGCCAAAAGTGAAAGATGATGCTAACTTATTAAATTTTGGGACAGAGAGAGGTAGTTGTTAGCGATTATAACTTTGTAAGATACGGGTAATATAGTGGAGTAACTTATTAGCTTATCATAATTTAACAATGTTTCTTGTTTTAGATATTATAAGGGCAAAAAAAAGACTTTATGCTGAAAGCTTCTTAAGACATGTCTAAACCTCAACCGTTAAGCTTTTAATTGGAGGGAAGGCGGCACAAAAAAGGGAAGTGGGCAAAACAGAAGAGGGTTAAATACGGAGGTCAAGTGCAAAACGAAATAACATGCCAAACCAGAAACTTGAACAAGAGGGCTATGTTGACCGTGATCAAACAGTTTTAGGTCAGACTTTTGATAATGTGAATATAACAGAATATCAGAATGTATTACAAGAATTTTAGGTCTATATTATTTGAACAAAAAACTACTTTCTTTATAAATTTCGGACGTTATAGGCAATTAGGAAGTATATTGATGATCACTAAGCTATTACTTTTATACTACAATCTTTTGAAAATTTAATGCATTTTTCTAAGCACAGTTGGGTGACCATCGGACACAACTGGGAGAGAACCCATTTTCTGTTTAACTAATTTTTGACACGTTAAATGGAAAAGCCTAAATCGACACATTTATCCATAATTGAGTTAAATTCGCCACTCCTTATTCAATGTAATGAAATGCATGACATCGTCCATACGTGTTGTTGTACTTACCATCAAACACATGCATGCAGAAACTGAATAAGATTGATGCCTACGCTGAGACAAAAGGTGATCCTGAACGCGTTAATCAGTTGTACAAAAAACTCTTTATGGTAATTACTCGCGTATATGGGCGTACAAATACACAATACACGATAGCTATTTATTACGAACATAGTTTTGCAAGATGGGTAGCCGGTAGCCCTATGCCCAACAATGAAGAAATTCGAAACGATATGACTTGGTACATTAAGATTGACTAATAATACCGAGTACCAACAGTATTATATTTATGTACAGTTTTTTGTTGACATAATGTCCAACCTTCGACTGTCATTATCACAAGGACGGGCGCCAATCCCTCCTCAAGCCGTGCTTGCATTTTTCATTGCACACGGTTTTCCTTACGTGTACATCTCAATCTCAAACTCATTTTCATTATCAAACAAGAAAAGATTGTGAAGAAGAGAAGGTCCTTGTATACCTTGCAACTTAACTGCTTATTGAAATATGTTAATAAACCAAAAATAGTAAAAGTAGCCGTTCTAGCTCAGTTGGTAGAGCGCGTGGCTTTTAACCACGTGGTCGTGGGTTCGAGTCCCACGGATGGCGCTGCACCTACACTAGGCCTGAGTAAGCATACTACTTTGGTTACACTCTTTTTATAAAAAAAAGTTTACAATTCTCCAAAGAAACATTTGCATTGTTCTAAAGAAAACCTATAATGTGTTCGTAATAATAATATATAAACGAGGAAACTATAACTACTCAAGTGAAAATGAATGTCATCATTTTTATGTTCCTGTCGTCATTTACTCATTTAGCATGTTTTGATAACTTGCATGATAGTATGATATAACCTTTAGATTTAACTTTCATTTTTTATGATCCAAGTGTCATCTTTTTGGCGAAATTTTTTTTGAAGGAAGCAAGAAATGCAGCCATGATACACTAACGTTTTGGATCATGTCAGCAAAACAAACCTCGAACTAACCAAAACAGTCGAAAATACTAATCACAAGCGAGGACACATTTAGTATGATCGAAGAGATTAATCAAAATGTCTCTAACTAATTCATAAACTCCAGGTCCATCATCAGACTTAATAATAAAAAGTAAAATCACCAAAAAGCATTTCAGTCTCGTAACACTGCTGTATATAGTAACCTTTTCTAATACAAGCTTCAAAAATCTCTCCAAGAGTTGGCTTTCATAATAATCTTACAAATTACAACAAATATTCAACGGGAGCAGCCATCATAATCTGACAGCATATCAATGTTCCTCATGTTTGGTTATTTAGAAAGAAAACCAAAAGAACTAGAAGAAAAAAAAACAAGTGTATTCTCGTTATTCTTTCATCCAAAATTTGCTGTGCATGCCTATTACGCGTGCAAATAATGATCGACTATAAAAGAAATCACCTAATCTATGCCACAGCTGATCTCTTGACCTCGTACTCATCGAGGTTAAGTGCTTCCAGCAACTTTGGCCATGAGTCGGACCCTCCAGAAGATCAAACTCCCATTAACTTGCCTTGATCTTTATAGAAGCCCTCAACAGGTTGACTCTGCACAACCAAACAGGAGTATAAAAATTAATCATCATTCTCATAAGATGAAAGTGTATATTCAGAGGTGGAGACATGCGCCAGCATGCAAGATTTGCCAAAGTTAGAATGCAACTATTTCCATTTGGAAACTTGGCAAATTACAGTTCCCAGCTTCTAATTGTGGTCACCCAAAAGTTGCAACAACTACATCGACTCCTCAAGAGTCAGGACTCAGGACACCTTCAATTTATCATTATTCAATGTCGTGAGGGTATTTTAGACATTTTTCGGTACCAAAACATTTTCTTGAAACCGCTGGTCTAGTCCAAACTCAAATGTTGCCATTTTAATTGAAGATGAGGGGCACTAATGGGTAAAGGTGGTGAAAGGGGTGGGGTGGGTAACAAGTCAGGATCAATAACGATAATTTCCATCTGAGAATCAGAATAGGTAGGGTCAAAATGGCTATCAGCATTTTTTGTCTACTTTTGAATTTTGGATAATTGTATCAAGTATGATCACATAAAACTTATAGTACTGAAACAATAATCTACTTTTTTTTTTAAATCTACTCAGGACGATATAAGCATTTCGATGCCCGCTGAACCCATTTGACCCATTCCATTCTAACCAATTATTTCCCATTTGACCCAGTATCAAACAAATGCAGCCCCAATTGACCCAGTTCCATACAAAATATATCTATTTCCATGTAAATTGTTAAAGGAATGACTTTCAAATGCAAACAATTATAAATACCTTTTCTTGGTAAATACGAAGTCGCTCTTTGACCACTTCTTCAGTGTCATCAGCACGAGTAACAAGCTTGGAGGCACAGTGTGAAGGTGGAAGAAGTGGGGCCATGCTCATTCCAGGTCTCCCGTTCTCAGCCTTTGCATTAATTGAGGCCACATTGAAACCTTTTCCACATTCACTGCATATCCTTCTGCCAAGACATTTCTCAACCAATACATCTTCCCTGAGTTTCAGATTGACCACCAAATCAATTTCTGTTACTTCGTTTAGAATTTCCTGCATATATAAAAACAGAAAATGAAAATCCATGCCACCAAATTTTGATTTAATAAAGAGCACAATGATGATCAAATGGACTCCGGTGACATTGTAACCCTAATTAGAAGGCCAGAAAAGTGAAACAAGATTAGCTGCGTGCACCTTCACTATTCTTACTTTGGGTAAAACTCTAATCTTATTGCAGTGATCATACACACATTACACAGGATATATCTATGTCTCCTTTCTTTATTGCAACGCTCAAGCACACATACCAAACGATAACAAGATACAAAATTATTATGATATCAATTATGTTCAAATAATTATTAGCTAACAGTATGCTAACTTTTACAGGTGATCCATACGACTTAATACTGTCGTCCTAATTTCTAACCAGCGAGACCATCTGGAAAGGCCTACTTCTGATTATTTAGGTGCATCTATACACTGTGTACACCCGTAATTCCATTTCAACTAGTTTACTAGAATAAAGACATGGCAATTCATTCTTATTTGTGCCATAAAATTTCATAAGTAAACATTATTAAAGATACTTTCATGAAAGCCTGGTCTTGAAAATATTGTGCATGCACCCTGAAAGAGCATTATCCCTTCCTAACTAAAATTTTCAGTCCAGAAGCACAAGAGGATGAAGGGTAGGGGATAAAAAGAGCAGAACAGGGCTGTGTTAAGCTTCAGAAATCACAAATTGTAAAAAAGATAAATTTAGTTACAGAGCAACCAGAGAGCTAATCTTTCAATTTGGTTAATACAGGATACTTACAGCTTGTCTTATAGTTCGAGGAAACCCATCCAAAATAAATCCTGATTCACCTTTCGCTTCTCCAGCTTCTAGTCTCTTTGATAATAAGTTGAATATAATTTCATCGGAAACTAACTTCCCTTGATTCACAATCTCGGCAAGCTGAAAAACATACAAAGACTAATTAATTGGAAGCGAATAAAATAAATAAGAAAGTTAACATCATTCATTTGTCAAAGCCATATAACATCAATTTATCAAACTCAACAGCTGTAATAAAGGTTACACAACCCCTCCGATCTACGTCTCAAAATAAAGTAAAGTTTGACTATCAACAGTTTAGCGAGACTTTTGACTATCAAACAGTCACCTAGGATGTCCCTGAATAATGACAAAACATGATGTAAGATTAACACCAACAGTATCTTACTAGGATGAGAAGTAAATTTGGATTGAACTATCGCTCAATAAAAGAAATAACGCATATAAATTGAGACTAAGAAAATAGTTGTTGGTTTCATTCGATAATTGAGCACCCAACTAAACCTCATAATCAACGATCCTCGCATGTGATGGATAACTAATTTCTTTATAACCCTAAGCAATGTCCTAAATAGCTACAAATATGCAAACAAAAAGTAACTCATACTCTTCAGCAGCACGAAGTTGAAAAAATTTATTTCAAATTCGTAAACTGACTCAGTAGAGTGGCTGTGAACCTTTATAACATCTATCAAGCCACTAAAGCCTTAATCATTATTGTTTTCTTGTATACATTACATTACTTTGGTATTCTTATTGCAATCTAGCCAACAGAAACTTCAAAAACTTGCTAATCACTTTAAATGTACATAACACAAACTCAATTAATTATTAACAAGCATAATCAAATCACATCGAATATATAAAATTCAAAAAAAAATACAATGATTATACCTAAGTGGATAGAGAACCTTATTTTTATACAGTACAAGCTAGCTCTCCGTATTTCCCAATCTTTAGATTCACACACTTATCAAACTTAATATCGATTAGCTAATAAATCAATTCCATTGGTGATTCCACATGTGCCATACTTAATCCCATATTCAGTAAAAACATTCATGTATAATGCTTTCACATCCATAAACATCGGTACAAAACCTTAACCACAAAATTCCAACTGCAAATAGATACTTATTATAGATGAATAAGCTATCAAACTAAAAGCTAACCACAAGTTACCTGTGACAAAAGGTTAGAGCATAAGCTGTTAACCACCAAGTCTGATTCGAATTGTCACATAAAAATTGTAACATATTCTTGTTTAAGCTTTTATGATGATCTTATTAGCTTCTATAACTAAAATAAGCCCACACAAGTGTTTCTCCAATGGGTAAACCATCTAAAGACTTTTCACTATTAGAAAAAGCTTTTTAAGGTGGTTTTTCCCATTGCAACAAAAGCTTTTTACAAAGCTTTTTGGAAAGACTTGGTAAGCACCAAGTCTTTTAGAAAAGCTATTGCTATATAATTGCATTGCAATAAATGCCTTAAATGCAAAAAGCTATCAAAAGCTTTTTGCATTGGAGATGCTCAGCTTAGACTTATAAGCTTATTCTTTATAGCCATAAAGTGCTTTTGAAATATAAATCTAAGCCCAAAACATAAGCTTAGACAAATAGTAATAGGATTTAACTCGCAAGTACGGCTGTGAACACGAGCCAATGAAATCTATCAAACCACTAAAGCCTTGATTTTTATTGTTTTTTCATATAAATTTCATTACTTTTCGGTATTCTTATCGCAATTCAACCAAAATAATATTCATGGGACCACCTAAGTTTATAAACTAGAATAGTTATTAAAATCTTTTTTTTTACTGTATTAAAATCTTAATAATAAAAAAGGTTATACCTGAATAGAAAGTGGACCTTTGGAAGCTAATTCATTCCTAACAAGATCACCAGTAGCAATATGAGGAACACCCAAAAGGTTAGACAATCTACTAGCATAAGTCCCTTTACCCACACCAGGTACACCCAAAAACACCCACTGAAAGTTTCTTGATCCACCTTTACCATCTGATAAATTAGATTGGATTTCGGATACTGCTGCAGTCGTTGTGGATAAGGATCTTGTCATGAATAGGTTGGGGATTGTGGATGTGGGTTTCATGAGGCGGGTGAGCGCCGCCATTTTTTTATGGTGGAATTTGGTGACGACGGCTGACTAACAAATTGCAGGGAAGAAATGAATGAGGAAATGGGGATCTACAATTGATGAGGTATTCTTGCAAAGAATATGCCTCGTGTTTACAGCTGACTAAATGTTTTCTTTTTCTTTTTCTTAAAAGCTGAAATATGACTTGAACGCTTCGTCGCGAAGCGTGCGGACTAACTCTGCAACGAACTGATAACCCCAAATATTATTTTCGTAAATTGTTTCTAATTTTTTTACGAAAATAGTCCTGAGGTTAGTGTTCCGTTGCAAAGTTAGTCAACGGATCAATAACCTCAAAGACTATTTCCGTAAAAAAAATTAAACATATATATCAAACTTCAATATTTTTTATAAAATTGTTGTCAGAAGCATTACAATATTATACTCGTTTTGTTCGTAATTCGACGATTTCAGGGACATTTTTTCCCGAATGAATCAATAGATATGTGTTTCATATTTGACAAATAAAGTATGTTGTATAAAAAAGTCGTAAATACGTAAAAGTTCAAGGTCGATTTTGTAACTTTTAGCATACTTGATGGTGCGTTATATATTTTTTGTACCTCGTATGTGGTGAAGTTTTTTATATATTAAAAATACGCAAACCAAGAGCATACTGCTCTTTAATATATACGAGGTTTTCGACACGCGCTTCGTGGCGGGGTGTTTGTCAACGGGTGCGTATCGAAAATGTAAATTTTCATACACCAAAGTCATGTTGGATCGATATAATATTCTGATCGTCTTCATACATAACCTGATAAAATATCGAGCTATAAATTCTCCCCATTACAAAAATAAGTCATATTGTAGCAATACACTTTTTTATCATTCTCGTCGTTACTACTTAACCATTCTATAATCTAAAGATAATATGTGAATGATTAAGTGTTAACGGGTTTACCCTTTTTTCGACCATATTGTCCCATGCCTTTCCACTCAAGGTGTAACGGGTGATAAATTTGAAAATGTCTAATAGGACGTATATGACGATGCTGTAGCGCCAAAACACACCGCCCCAGCCCCAACCGATTCCTCTTACTCTTGTGAATTCCCAATTAGCGTACACAGTGATTAGTGTAGCAATCTGTATGAATAAAAACAGTTAAACATCTTGATACGGAGTAACTGGAAACTAAATTCGACCCTTTCACAAAAATAAACTCACCAGCTGAGCAACGAAGAAAGCAAAGAGGAGTAAAAGACTAGGGCGTTCAATGAACGACTAGCTCCTTGATCTTGTAACGAAAATGAGTGCCTGGCTGATAATGCTCACTTGAAAGTAAAGATCTGACATAAGCTCAAATTCTTCATTTCTGATCGATTTTACACCAAATCTTTCCTGAAAACCAATGTCACACCCTCAAAATGTGTCGCAGCGGAATGGTAACCGGGGGCATTACTTCATAATACAATAGCGCAAGATATAAGAGAACGACCTCTAAATGAGTCGTTTGAAAAGTACCCTCGTTGATTTGATTGAAATAAATAAGTTATAACATTTGTCCCAATAGTTTGCATCAAAATGAAAGACCTAAAATAGTACAACGAGGAATGATAGTTTGCATGTATATAGAAATTCATGAATGTATTCTTGAAAAGTTTAAACTCCAATGCACATCAAGTATGTCAAGCAGCTTATTCACATGAGAAATACATGCTTAAAAGTGTCAACATAAAGTTGGTGAGTTCATAGGTTTATGTATGTATAAATGTGGGACCGCAAGAGTTCAATGTGTGAAATAATGTAACATATGCAAAATCACAAAATGTAATTACGATTGCTCTAAGCTCATGACACTGAAGCTACAACTATGTATGTGTGCATATTTATGCAATAATGTACCCGTGTAGATGTTCAACCCGCAACATCCAAAATCCGATATGGTATAGGTCTGTTAGTTCGGTCGTCCGAAGCTAGTAAGCATGACTTACCCGAACGGGGATGTCAATCCCAAATAGATCTATTTATAACATACGCGCTTACTCCAAGTAATTAACAGTTCATGATATTGGGCATAATGGGTTATCGCTACCTAGGCAACTCGTAATATGTTTAAAAGATTACTTGCGTCCAAATGTAAAACAAGGCATGTATCTCATCCCGAGATTTGTAAAGTATTGTTAAACAAGTAAAGTGGGGCTATAAACTCACCTTAAGTGATGGAATTGATTTTTAGAAAAATCAACTAGGAATGTCGTCGCAAAGGACCGGTATGCACCCTATTTAATTATAGGTCGTTTTAGAATAACGCAGGAAAATATAGAACAATGCACTATATTTTATCTTGTTATATTGCCACCTAATAGTTTTTTACTTAGTTTATAAATTAAAATAATGATTTCGTTAAGTTTACCACTTTTATTATTTTTACAATGACAGTATATATATAGTCTAGTTAATTTATAAAATAATATTTATAAAATTTAAAACGCGTATAAACATTATATAAGTGATGCTAAATTATTTCCTAAAGTTTTTATAGTCCAAACGGACCCAAAAACGTCCAAAAACACTGTTTTACTATTCATGTCAGGAACATACATTTGTCAAAATTGTGCAAGAATTTTCATGTCATTGTTCGAAAAATAGTCCCAAGTTTCATTAAGAATAATTCTTCCATTTTATACTTTCGGGCTTCAAAACTCGCGATACTTCACCGAAAAATCATTCTAAGCAAGTTTCTAGTTTTATACTTAAGCCGGTTCGGACTTGAAAGGGGTCAAAAAGTGTTTCTGCTAGATTATATACAAAAAGACTGCATTTGCCGGTATTGTTTCAAATCTTATTTTGACCATTTCGTTTTACATTAGTTTTTCGTATTCTTTATGTCCACGGATTCGTATTAAGATGAACTAACATATTTTTAAAGTTTTAACTTGCCCAAAAATCCCTACCCTACTGTTTGTAATAGGCTGTTAAGGGAGGTGTTTTATACACTTTAAAACTATAACTTTTACCTTAGGTGTTGTTTGTTTATTAAGAGGCTCTGAATCTGAATCTGATTCGCACATCTGAATCTGAATCTGATGCTCAAATGTCTAGATCTGAATGAAATTATATTGTTTGTTTTTCACTTTTTAAATGTTTGAACGATAAAAGTACAAATCAGTTTATTCTTAAAATCAGTTTTATTCTTACGAAAACAAAACATGTTAAAAATTAATATAAAACATTAAGGTCCTTAAAATTCACATAAGTTGGCAACGTGAGAATAAATTGCTTAAAAAACATTCAAAATTTTGTGTCATTTATTTCTCACAAAGTATTAAATATTTGTGTACCAATGGTGTTTAAACATATTTATCATTGCAAATGTTACTACATTAACTTTACAATAATAAGATTGCGAAAAATAATATTTCGTAGTATACTTAACATTGTCAAGTGACAATTAAAATACTTTTTAGTGAAAAAAATTAAGCTTACGTGTAAATTACACGGCCATAATTTAATTTCATAAACTAGTTACATATTACTATTATTTGAAAAAGCATCATCATTAGTATTTTGAACATTATTTATTTAACAAAAAAAAAGATTAACTCTTTTTAATATTAAAAGAAGAGTAAAAAAATATCTCACAAAACAAAAAGAAGAAAAACTAAAAAAATATCTGACAAAACAAAGAGAGAAAAAACAAAAAAAATAAACTAAAGAAAAAAAAACATAAGAAAAGTAAAGAGTGAAGATGTATTAAGAGGCATCAAGACCCCCCATCCACATCTAGTTGGTTAAAATGTTTCAGCCTCTGACCGCGTCTGAACGAAAGAAAAAAAACGCTCTTAATGAGCCAAATGTCTGAGCGCGTCTGAATGAGTCAGATTAAGAGGTTGTTAAGAGACTCTTTTTAAAAAACAAACACCACCTTATTTTCACACAACAACATACTCTAATCTAACCACTTCAACCTCTTCCACAATCAACACATCCAAACTAACCTAATCCCATCCAACACTTCATCATATAGTGAAATAACTTATAAAATCAAATACGCTAGATTATAAATAATAAACTTGACAACATGCTTAATAATCATAAGTAAGTAGTGTTCTTGATTTCTTTGCAATTATTTATAAAAGTTTACTAGTTGGTGATATAACTTTATAATCAAGATGTTTAGGTGAAAAAATTAATAATGCAAGTACAGAAACATGTATAAACATGATCAAGATGTATGAAAATCACAAAAGTAAGTAAAGTATGCTTACAAAGTTTATGAACACAAAATGAAACCTAGGCTTTGATTTTTAACCCAAAAACCTTATAAAACCCAACTTGAAATTCTTGAAACCCTAGCATAAATCTTGAAACCCAAACTTGAAAACACCTTGGAACACCTTAGATACTAACCTTGAACACACTTGTATGCTTGAAATATCAAGAAAATGGAAAACAAATAGGAACTCTATATGTTTATTTTGTGTCGTGGCTTTGGAAAGAAACAAGCGGGAATGAGTTGAATTTTTGGCAAGTGTTAAGTGTAAAAAATGAACTAGTTGTATGCATCTTATATAGGGAAAATATCTAGGGGGAACAAGATCAAATCATGCAAGAAATTAAGGGGGCATGGGCTTGTATGGGTTTTGTTGAGAGTTGGTTTTGATTGTGTACTAGCTAGGCATGAAAGTCTGATAACGCGTTAATTATACATGTTTTTGGCGGCGTTATTTATACATATTTTATCATTTCTCGTGAATTTTCGATACTTAATAGCATGAATTATGTGCAGGTTCACCTGAAGTCATCCCGAGCTCAAAAAGAACAAAGTTCAAGTGTTTATAGTTATTAGAAAGCAAGATAGAAGAAAAGAAAAGAAAAAAGCTGAAAAAGACCTCAAGTACGCCGCACATTCCCTTTGTGCACTGCACTTCTTATCAAATCCAAAAATTAAAGACTATTAAATGAAGATAGCATTTACTCACCATGTACGCCGCACAAACTTCTTTACGCGCCGCACTTCCTGTCGAAGTTAAGAAGAAAAATAAATGGAATTAAATGCAACCCGCATTAACATCTCAAGTACGCCGCAATATATTTCTTGTGCGCCGCACTTCGACCCTACTCAGCCTATAAATAGAGCCGAATTTCACACACTTTTTCATATCTCAAAATCATTCTATCCTCAGTCATCACCAATCCTCTCATCTATCATTTCACTTCATAAACACTTGAAGTTGAAGATTGAAGATCAAACCACGAAGAACGAAGAAGAACATCATAGAATTTAGAAGAAATAAAGGTTGTAATAAGATTCTATACTTGTATCGGGTAGAGTTTGATCCATATTCTTACCCGAACATAGTATGTTTCTTGTTTATCTACTTAATTCTGTTATGAACTTCATAACCATGAGAGGCTAAATCTCTCATGACTACTCGGTGAAAATAATATAATGAATAAGCGTTTGGTGTAATTACGATCTTGTTAATCTAAGCTTATGTTAAAATCCTATCGTGTCTAATCTTATCAACTTTGATTATATACTTACACCGGTATAGGTGAAAGACCCGTTGTGAACTATATAGTTTTAAAGATTTGTCTTTGATCTTTATCGTTTGTGACGAGAAATCCACTTACGTTATTTGATAAACAAAATAGATTTGATATAATAGTAACTGGATTATTTGAGTGACACATTTGATCGAGTTAACTAAATATAAGTCTTAAGTTAAACAAGTTAATTTGTGAAAACGTTTTCTGACGAGGAAACCCTTTTATAAATTAAAGTCCTAAGTTTGAGATCGTAACAATCACCATTGCTTATGAGTTATATGAAATTATCCGAGTAGTCATCTTTCTCATTATTGAATTCAGTTCAGTTTATTTAAAATCTGTTAAAGTTTATTTTCATTTGATTAATCGAACACTACGCGAATCGTTATGGACGACCTGGTCTTACCTAAAAAGATTATACTACATACATGGGTTATACTTTTACCCGTGTGTTTCCATCTAATAACCGGTAATTTCAGTCTTATAAATTTAAAGCTTTTGAAACACATCAAAGTTTTTGGCGCCGTTGCCGGGGATTTCAAAGCTGTTCTGTAATCAAACTTTTAAAATAATTTTTAACACTCCCTCCTTTTCAAAAATCGCCGTACAGTTTTCTGGCAAACTGACTCATACAAATTCTCCTCTGGATGCATACACATGCTTCCAACTCTGAACTTGTCGAACCATTACATGAACCTGAACGTACCCTGAATCGAAGACTTCGTCAACGAAACAGAAGAGATCTATTCGAACAAAGATACGATCCACGTCAACAACCGAGAGTTGTCTACGCGCCAATTCTCGACATCAATTACTTCCGTCACTTTTTCGTTACCTTCAAAACCTCAATCTCATGGATGACGAACCAATGTGGGTTGCCGACCGTGTTGTCGCTCCGACTCCCGGTTTCGCAATCACCATTCCTAAAACCGCAAACGAATTTGCCATTAAAGATAACCACTTGACTCTTGTCAAAGGAAACCAATTCGATGGTAGAATCAAAACCGATCCGCACAAACACATTCACGAATTCCTCGGAATATGTGATATGTTTAAATACAGAGACACCGAGAATGAAGTTGTCCGCCTGATGATGTTTCCCCTATCACTCACTGGAGAAGCAAAAACATAGTTGGATGAACTAAACGAAGGAACTATCGAAACGTGAGATGAAATTCGAACCGCTTTCATTAGCCGATTCTTTCCCCCAACTCTTTTCGATCGACTCCTCGAAGAAATCCAAGCATTTTCTCAACATGAAAACGAATCTCTAACCGATGCTTGGCTTTGTACGAAGGAAATGCTTAGAAACTGCCATGGTCACAATCTGTCCAAAGGCAACATCATCAAAATCTTTTATCACGGCCTTAATGAAACTACCCAAGAAGTTCTAAATGCCATAGCTGGTGGTATTTTTCTCTATAAAACACCAAACCAAGCTTATCAGCTTCTCGAAGACAAAGTCTTACTCAAGCTCGACTGGGCTAAAAACCAAAAAACAAAACCATCTCTTAAGAAAACCATTGCTTTCGCCGATGAAGGTAGCAATAATTCGGACACTGACAAAATTATGGCCCGAATGGATGCCATGAGCATGAAAATAGATGCTCAGTATAAAGAATTTCAATCTCGTTCAAAACAACTAAATCCTGATCATAACGATGATGACATACCCATGTCCCGTGAAAAAGCCAAATTCATGCAAACCTTCCGTCGTACTTGTTTTTACAATGATTACCGCGACCGTGATTCAAACCGCGATAATTGGCATTCAAGCGGAAGAAACGATTACAACCGAGACAACTATCAATCTAACTCTGATGATAAACCCGACCTTTAAAAACAACTAAGAGATTTCATAAAAGCTCAACACTCAACCAATTCTTTTGTCAAAGATACTTTTATGGATCTTAAAACCAAACTCGAAACAACAACCAAAAATCATTAAGCATCAATCCAAAATCTCGAAGCTAAATTCGACAAATTTGCTGACAAGCAATCTGGTCGACCTTATGGATCTCTTCCCAGTAACACTCAACCTAACCCAAAAGGAAGCTCATCTAAACCTTACCAACCACCGCAAGCTCGAAACGAACATGTAAATGTCGTATTTACACGAAGTGGTAAAACCTATGACCCACCTATCAACCCAAATGATCAGCCTAATGATTATGAAACTCCTATCTACTTCGATAGCGATGATGAAGATGATGAACCTACACCTAAGCCTAAAACTCAAACACCAAAACCAGTCAAAGAAACACCGTTACCCAAACCGTACTCTTAATATAAATAATGTCTAAAAACATTATTTATATTTTTCGACCTCTCGATGTTTTGAAGATAACAAAATGTAAAAACGTTTACGATAAAAATAAACGTTTACAAGTTGTTAATCGTAAATTTCCATTTCCAATGTAAATCACTTAAGGTATGTATAAACATATCATTAAACATAATTAGTGATCAAGAAAATAATTTTTCTTAACCATCACATTTTCACAAAATTATTTTTACAAAAATAAATATATACAAAATACTTTTTAAATAAAAGAAATGTTTTATTTAAACATAAAAATTCAAATATGGTTTCCCCCCAAAATGAAACCTTTTATACCAGATAAAACTTTCCTCACTAAAAGACAAAAAGGGGAGCGTCAGTCTACAACGGCCCCCTGATAGGCTGGGCGGCCCCCAGATATATCTGCGACCGCCGGGACCACCAGCAGTGACCGTTGGATTTTCCTGCCTATAAATACTGCATTATTCCCAGCTGAAAAACAGACCTTTTTGCACGAATTTTTTCAGTCTTCTTTCTCTCTCTAAAAACCTTATTTCTCTCTCTAAATCTCTTGATCACTAACATTGTTTGATCTTGTTCAAGTGATCCAATCTCTTCTTTCTCATCTCTTTTGTCTATCAAGTGTAAGAGAAGAACATTCATATTCGTTAAGAAACGAATTGTTGTAGCCTAGTGATTTCTCCTTCTTTCTTCTAAGAACCAAATCTCTATCTTGATTATCATGTGTGATTGTGTAAATCGGATAGTGTATAAATCAGATAGTGTAGATCTTGTGATTGTGTATTACTTGTGAAGTGGTAGATTGGTTCTAGCTAAGATTATGACTTGACATTTAGCTTAGTGTCGGAAAACAACGTAAGCGACGTGTAAATGGTTTTCTCCGCCTAAAGGGAGCTTGTTGACATAGTGAAATCTCGAGTAGGATACTCAGGAGTGGAGTAGGGCGAAGAGGAGCTTCGTAGCCGAACCACTATAAATCTTGGTGTCTTGGTTTGATTGTTCCTTCCTTTATCTCTTTATATTGTTGTGATTCTTACTTATTGTTTGTTTAGTTATAACTAGTATATACATACATTGTTGCTTCATATTGTTGGTTGGTTAACATATACTCGGATCTAATAAATTTTAGAAGTAAAATTTTAAAACGCTAATTAACCGGTAAACTATTCACCCCCCCCATTCTAGTTTCCATAATTGGTATCAGAAGCCGAGGTCACTCAAGATTTTTAAAATATATTGTATTTTAAAGCTTGGATCGATCTATGGATTCTGAAAAATATCTAGAAGGGCAATCCATGCAAAGACCATCACTTTTTGAAAGTGATAGTTTTATTTATTGGAAAAATAGATTCGAAACATATGTTAAATCAAAAGATCTTGATCTTTGGCATGTTATTACTAACGGTGATTTTCAACCTATTCAACAAAATCCGGAAACCAAATTAGATGAGGTTATCCCTTTTGAAAAACAAAGTGATGATCTTAAAAAGAGGCTTGCGAAAAATAACGAAGCCAAAATGGTTATTTACAATGCTTTGCCAAGAAAAGAATATGAAAGAATTTTCATGTGTAATACGGCAAAAGAAATTTGGAAAACTTTGTTAATCACCCATCAAGGTAATAACCAAGTCAAAGATAACAAGATCGACCTTTTGGTACAACAATATGAACAATTCGTCATTTCTGAAGACGAATCTATAGATAGTGCTTTTGCTAGATTTAATACTATTATTACTAGTCTAAAAGCTTTTGATGAAGGTTATTCTAGCAAGAATTATGTTAGGAAGTTTCTTAGGGCTCTACATCCTAAATGGAGAGCAAATGTCACGACGATTGAAGAGTCGAAAGACTTAACATCACTATCACTTGATTGACTCATCGAGAATCTCAAAGTTCAAGAGATGATCATCAAGAAAGATTCTGAAATAGTCAAAGCTAAGGGAGAAAGAAAATCTCTTGCTTTAAAGGCTAAGAAAGAATCTAGTGATGAGGAGTGTTCGACTTCCAAAAGTAAAGACGAAGAATATGCCATGGCGGTTAGAGACTTCAAGAAGTTCTTCAAGAGAAGAGGTAGATTCGTAAGACAACCTCGGAATGACAAAATGACGTTCCAAAGAAACCGAGATGACAAGAACAGAAAAAATGATAGAAAATGTTTTAGATGCGGTGATCCAAATCATCTTATTGGAGAATGTCCAAAACCACCGAAGGACAAGAACCAAAGAGCATTCGTCGGAGGTTCTTGGAGTGATAGCGGTGAAAAAGATGATGAGAAGGCCAAAGACAAAACGTGTCTCGTAGCTCAAGCATCAAATGAGGTATGTTCTGATTCCTCTTACTTTAGTGATGAGAACTCATCAATAGATGATTTAGCTCTAGATAATAAATATGACAAACTATGCAAAATGAGTATAAAAATAATCACAAAGAATAAAAGATTAAAAGCCGTTAGAAATAGCTTAGAAAATGAGCTTAGTAAACTAAAAGAAAAATTGTCCACATTCGAGAAAAACAAGGGAGTTGATCTCGAATGTAAAAAATGTCAATTGCTTAGAATTGAAAATGAAAAACTTAAAGAGGAAGCTATTAAACTAACAAAATTTGAAAAGAATACACATTACTTAAATGAAATGTTAAGTAATCAAAAACTCTTCGGAGATAAATTAGGTTTGGGATTCATTTCACTTGAAGCATCAACTAGTGGAACTAAGGAAATAAAATTTGTGAAATCTCAAAAAGAAACATTCCCTGGTGGAGGTCCCTTAAATAAGGGTGGCCCCCATATAGCAGAGGCGGCCCCCAAACCAATTATGGGACCGCCGGTTTGTTCACCAGGCTCTGAGAAATTTGTTTCTTTCCAAAAATCCATTTTGGGTCCTAGACCAAAACATATAATGGTAAACAAAGTTAAAGTTTGAGTTGCTAGTGATAATGAAGTTAAACGATTTTACAAGTCATCGCTAAAACCCGGAGTTAGATTTTCAAAACCAAACTTTAGATCAAAAACTCCACCACCTAGAAGAGTCAATAATAATTATCCTCATCCTAAGACACCGCAACCAAAAAGGAACGTTGGTCGACAAAACCAACCTCATGGTTTTCTTGTAACTTGGAACAATTTCCAACGTCAGAGTTACATGCCATGGGAAACGTGTCTTCCATTTCCACATCCCAACCAATTGCATCAAATGCAAGGGATGTTTAGCACTAACAACTTTGGACCCATAAGATATTGGGGACCAAATGTTTGAGTTATTGTCTTATATAAATAGATATGCCTTGGAGTCGACTTGGAACCCGATGAGTGGATAAAGGATAGTAGATGCTCTAAACACATGATGGGTAACCGAAAGGTCTTCTCAAGCTACAAGGCATACAACGGAGGTAATGTTATTTTTGGTAGCAATATTCGCGGTAACATCATTGGCAAAGGTACGATTTCGAATGACTATCTCAAAATAGATAATGAAGAACATGTAGATAACTTAAGATTTAACTTGCTAAGTGTAGGACAAATATGTGATAATAAGCGTAGAGTAAATTTCTCTAAACATGATAGTGAAATCACTAAGGATGGTAAGGTTATAGGTAGAGGTATTAGGAAGAAAGGCTTATATGTGATGAAATTAGGAAATAAGCCAGAAGATAAAATTTGTCTTGCAACGATTGATGAAAACTCTACGTTGTGGCATAGGATATTAGGTCATGCTAATATGCATCTCATTCAATCGTTAGCATCTAAGGAATTAGTTAGAAACTTACCTAAGCTTAAGTTTGATCAACACTTCTATGATGCTTGCAAAATTGGAAAACAAGCTCACGCTAGTCACAAAGCTAAGAATATAGTCTCAATGACTAGATGCTTATAACTCCTTCATATTGATCTCTTTGGTCCATCTGTCGTACGGAGTTACGGAGGAAACCGCTACACCTTAGTCATACTAGATGACTACTCTAGGTATACTTGGACTTTATCCTTAAAGATAAAACCGAAGCCTTTGATCAATTTGAAATATTTAGTAAGAAAATTCAAAACCAATTAGGATGTACAATAGTGTCAATAAGAACTGACCACGGTATAGAATTTGATAATGAAGTGCAATTTGGAGAGTTTTGTAATGCCAATGGTATTACACATAACTTCTCGGCTCCACACACTCTACAATCAAATGGCATGGTAGAAAGGAAAAATAGGACACTACAAGAAATGAGTTGAACAATGTTGAATGAACAATCGTTACCTCAAAAGTTTTGGTGTAACGTCGTAGATACTTCAACCTTCATTCTCAATCAAATCCTAATTAGAGCCATCCTAAGAAAAACACCTTATGAACTCCTGAGAGGTAGGAAACCTACTCTTGATTATTTTAGAGTGTTTGGAAGCAAGTGCTTCATTCTAAACACTAAATACTACCTCACTAAGTTTGACCCAAAGTCATACGAAGGTGTCTTTTTAGGTTACTCCCAAATAGTAAAGTATACATCATCCTTAATGAACACACTAGGAAAATCGAAGAATCACTCACCGTGACATTCGATGAAACTCCTCCACCCTCTAAGACATCATCCTTGGTGGATGATGACTTAGATGGAGAAGAAGCAATTAAGGTTGCCAAAAAGAAAATCTTAGAAAATGACATTGAGGATGAAACTTTAGAGATTGACGAAGTAGTCAATATTAAGGAATCTAGGAACCATCCATTAAAAAATGTCATAGGAAACCTTAACCAAAGAACTCTTAGGTCACAAGCCCAAAACCAAAGTAACTTCTTTTGTTTTATATCAACTATAGAACCTAAGAATGTGAATGAAGCTTTAACGGATGAAAGTTGGATAATCGCTATGCAAGAAGAATTAAATCAATTCATTGCTAACGATGTTTGGGAGTTAGTTCCATAACCTAGGAATATGACAATCATAGGAACTAAGTGGGTGTTTAGAAATAAGTTAGACGAGAACGGTATTGTTTCTCGAAATAAGGTTAGGTTAGTTGTTCAAGGCTATAATCAACAAGAGGGCATCGATTATGATGAAACTTATGCCCCAGTTGCTAGACTTGAGTCTATTAGAATACTATTAGCTTATGCTTGTGCGTTAGATTTTTAAGCTATTCCAAATGGATGTAAAAAGTGCATTCCTGAAAGGTTTTATCAATGAGGAGGTATACGTGGCACAACCTCCAGGATTCATTGACTTTGAAAAACCGGATCATGTTTATAAACTTAAGAAAGCTTTATACGGTCTTAAACAAGCACCCAAAGCTTGGTATGATAGATTAAAAGCTTTTCTTATTAAACATGAGTACAAATTTGGAATGGTAGATAACACACTTATTACCAAGAAGAAAAGTTCAAACCTCATCATCATTCAAATATATGTCGACGACATTATATTCAGCTCGACTTGTCAAGACATGTGTGATGAATTTGCCAAAATCATGCATGACAAGTTCGAGATGAGCATGATGGGTGAACTCAACTTCTTCCTTAGATTACAAATAAAACAAATGGAAGATGGTATCTTCTTTAATAAATCTAAATATATTAAAGAAATGCTTAAGAAATTTGGCTTAAAAGATTCCAAACCAATGAAAACCCCATGTCCTCTGATACTAAACTCACGAAATACGAAGAGTGTGACTCGGTAGATAGTACCAAGTATCGAGGCATGATAGGTAGTTTATTATGTTTAGTGTATGCCTTCGTCCCCGCTTCCAAGAGGCTCCTAAAACCTCTCACCTTGAAGCGGTTAAGCGTATCTTCCGATACATTAAAGGCACTACGCATTTATGATTATGGTATCCTAAAGGGACCGGCATAGAAACCGTAGTATATGCCGACTCTGATCATGCGGGAGATTATGTGGACCGAAAGAGCACTAGCAGTATTTGTACGTTCGTAGGATGTTTTTTGACATCTTGGTTCTCGAAGAAACAAACCGCTCTTGCTATATCCACTACCAAAGCCGAATACGTAAGCGTCGTAAAGGCATGTCAACAAGCACTATGGATGAAACAAACTCTTATCGACTACGACGTTTGACTCGACGACGTCCTGATCATGTGCGACAATAAAGGCGCGATTGACCTTTGCAAAAACCCAGTGCAACACTCTCGAACCAAACACATACAAATTCATCACCACTTTCTTTGTGATAATGTCCAGAAAGGACATATCTCTATCGAAAAAGTGTCCTCCATCGAGAACATCGCCGACATTCTTACTAAACCCCTTAAACGTGAATCGTTTAACTATCTATGCCTTGGTTTAGGAATGATGGAACACATTCCATAAATCGTCTTCTTTTTCTTCTGTCTCGATTCTAGTCCGCGTTCCACTCCGTGTCGTAACAACTTAAATACTTCGTCCGAAGTACTTTGAGCATTTTTAATTCGCGAAATGCAGATTAAAATGTCACTCCTCTTTGTAAAAATTCTGTCAAAGTTTAAGTCCAAAACCCTCAACTGAGGGCGGCCCCCATATCTCCGGCGGCCCCATATCGATATGGGACCGCCACTAGTGAGAGCATTATGTCTGTCACCTTCATTTTTATAAAACACAAAAACAAACACTCCTTCTCTTCCACCATTGACGAACCACGACCCAAAAACCACCAAAACTTAAAAATCAACAATGAAAACACTAATTGAAGATCAAATCGACATTAATAATCAATCCTAACACCACAAAGATCATCCATTGTAAGTCATTTCATCTATTTTCATTCCAATTTGTGTCTAGGGTTCATGTTGAACAAAAATTCAAAATTGGGGATTTTCATTTTTCTTGCAATTATGTACAATTAGGACTACAATAACACAATGTATAACTAATATGCTTCCCGTAGACATAGGATTTGCAAGATTGAAGTGTGTTTTGTCAAAAAATTATTTTCGCACAAAACCCCAATTTTATCAAAATCACTCACGTTAGGATCACAATAAAATTGTTGTTATGCATTGTTAATACACTCTAAAAACGTTATTGCATACATGCATAATGATCTCATGAACAAAAGTCGAGATACATGATTCATATGTATTTTTCGACATGTTTGGATGAGCAAAATTAAATTAAGGAGCGTTTGGGTTAACTCTTAGGTTCTATTTCTAGGTCGAGTTAACCGTTACTCCACATTTGTTACATATAGGCACACACTAGGCACAAGTTCAAAAGAACAATACATGTATAAGATAATAAAATATGATTTTGATTGGTTTTATTTTAGGTGACAATGCCTCGAATCACCGGACTAGATCACCAAAATACCCGCAACTACATTCCACTCATATCAAATGAATTCAATCAACCATTACGAAACACCATTGCAAGTCTTGAAAAATGGTACTTTCATGAGGGTCGGTTTGTAAGTCAAAATTTTGAAAACATGGGTCATCTTATTGCCAAATTCGAGTTAATTGGCTTTGAATGTTTGGTGAACATAAACGAACAAATTGTTCCTCGCTTTGTTCTTGAGTTTTATAGCCAACTATCTTTTGACTATAATTCTGAAGGACACTTTGTTGTCAACTTTGTCATTCAAAATAAGTTTTTTTCCCTCACTGTCGAAGAGTTCGGTCATATCTTAAAAATTCCGTTTGAAGGTCATGTCTCGTACTCTGACATGTAGTCACTTGACTACTTGGCAATAAGTACTCTGTCAAAGGGTCTTTATAAAACCATTCCTCCTTCTCCAAGGGTCATAAAGTCTCTTATTCAAACTCCTTGACAAGGTCAAGTAACTCGTACTCGTAATAAAAAACAGTTGTGGTCAATGAAAATGAAATTTTAACTCGCAAAATTCAAAACCATATGAAATCGTGGGTTGCGATTATTCGTGAAAATGCATTTTGCCTAGGAGGTCATCGGGATCATGTCCCCGCGTGTCTTTGTCATATGCTTTATTGTATAGAAACCTCCATTCAATACAATCTAGAATTTTTCATTCTCAAACGAATCGAAAGAACTCAAAACAAACCTAAGGAACTCTTACCTTATTGAATGCTTCTAACTAGATTGTTCAATCATGCCGCATCTAATTTTCCCGAGTTAGCAATTAATCGCTACATCTTGTATGATCGAGTCATGCATCCACTCGCTCATCATTATGAGCAAAATACGCGATCGAATCATGGCACGAAAAGATGTCGTGACTCAAATCCTAGCTCTTCCTCCACCACTCTTAATCATTCATCCTTATCTCATCACTTAGACGAAAATGTTGATGAAAATGATGAAGAATCTTCTCATTCTAGCTCTCCTTCATTACGTCAACTCACTAGCTCCTTGTCAAATGTTGTCCCTAGTGTCTTTGAAAACCTACCCTATGAAAGTCATTCTTTAGACTCATACCAAAATGAAATCATAAACCACCAAATTCAACATCGAGATGAACACCGGAAAGGGTTAAGGTCAATCGGAAAAGCTCTAAAGGACATGATGAAGGGAAACAAGAAATGAACAGTGCTTGGAATATTGGGGGGGAAAAAAAAAAAAATTGGGGAAAATATAAAAAAAAAAAAAAAAAAAAAAAACGCAAAGGGGGGGGTAAAAGATGGAGTAGAGAAGATGGTTAGGATTAGAAGTGAGAAGGGGATTTGGGGGAAAGTTGGAGGGTTTTAATAAAGTGTTTGATGAGGGTTAGTATGTAATTGGTTTGATGTTTAATAATTTGGATTATGTGTTGTTATAAGTTTGGGTTGGGATTGAGTTTTGAGAGTTTGTATGGTGGTTTTTATTTTTGTTATGGATGGGAAATTTTGGGAGTGGTTATAGATAGTTATGAGAGTTGTGTGTGTTGGGTTGATGATGATTAAGTGATGGTAAAAATTGTAGTTGAGTAAGAGTGGATGTTGAGATAGAGGATGTTTTATTATAATAGGAAGCACATTGCAAACAAAAAATAAAATAAGGAAGAAATTCGTTAATTACAATATCAGTCCCTGGAGTTATTGAAATACAAGGAATGACAAATTAAATCCCTTAGGTTTCGGCATTTTACGGTTTTAGTCCCCCGACTTGTAAAAATCGCATTTTCAACTCAATTAAATCCCGACAAGTGGTATTTGGTCTTATTTAGTCTAAATAAGCCAACCAAGCCATTTCGGCTTATAAATAAGCTATTCGGGCTTATTTTGGCTTAACGGGCCTTATTGGGCCCGTTAAGGTCCGTTTAGCTTTTTAAAGGTCCGTTATGGTTTAAATAGGTCTAAATGTCGTTAATAAGCTTATATAGGGTGGTTAAGCTTCAAATAAGCTCGGGGAGCTTATTATGGCTTATTTCGAGCCTATTGGGCCCGTAAGCCCACTAGCTTGGCCCGAGATATCTTTTAGGGTCTTTAGGCTTTTACTAGATCATGTTAATCTTGAATTAAGCCCCAATAATCTGTGTCCTTTTCCAGCTTATTCGAAATAAGCTGATAAGCTACTTATTGGGCCGGTTTGGGCCCGTTAAGGCCCGGTAAGGGTTTTAAAGCGTTTAGTGGGGTTCATTAGGGTCCGTTAAGCACACTAAGTTCTAATAAGCACTTAGGAGGTCAATTGGCTTATTTAGCTTATCCGATAAGCTAATAAGCCTATCGTTGGGCCTATTGGGCCCGGTAGAGACCCGGTAAGGGTTCTAGGGGTTGGGCCTTAATCCCTTTGGGTCCAATGACCTTTCTATGATTTTTAGGAGGCTTATTGGTTGCTTAAGCCCTCGAATAAGCCGTGGGAGCTTATTCGTGGCGTATAGCTTATTCGCATAGACTCGGTAATGGGCTTAAAAGCCCGTTAAGGGTTCGTTTGGCTCAACGACTTGCCAAAGGGTCCATTAAGTACATTTAAGTCCGTTAAGCCGATTAATGCCCTCATAAGGTCACCAATAAGCTACTCGAGCTTATTGTGAGCTTATTTGCTTATTAGGGCTCGTAAATGGGCTAGGAGGCCCATTAAGGGTCCGTTTGGTTTTAAAAGAAGCACGAAAGGTTCACTTATGTTCTTAAGTCTATGTTAAGCTCATTAAGCCGCGTATAAGCACACGAATAAGCCGTCTAGGCTTATTGTGGCTTATAAGTTTGCATGGGCTCGTGTTGGGCTCGCAAATGGACCGGTGAGTCCATTAAAGGTTTGTATGGTTTCATTTGTGTGAATATACGACTCGTCGAGTTGTCTAGCACCAACCAAGAGTGCCTAGCATTTTCTAGTCGTGACCCGTTACATGCAAATGTTCATTAACGTTGGTTACATGTTCCCACACCCTCATGTCGTGATTACAACTATAGTTTACGTATAGTTATATGTGTATGGCACCTCACAAAGTTGCATTGTGACAAGGAAGGGTGCGTGAACCATGCATGGGTCGAACCATGCATGTTTCACGTTAACCTTGAGTTTTAACTCGAAATATAAGCGAAAATAGAATTCAATAAATGATATATGAATATGAAAGACAATGTAGAGGACATAGAATGACTTACTATAGTCCTAGTGCCTTATTTGCGAATTGTGAAGCAAACCCGAATCGTTTGCACCTTAAACGCGTGTAGTCCCAAGCTTCAAGACTCGTATACTTCTCTTAACACCCTTATATGCGATCTTAAGCGTACCTTGTGTCCTTAGAAGGGAAATGTGGGTGTGTGTGTGCTCGGTAATGTGAGGACCGTATGCAAGAGGGTATAAACGGGTGTGGCCTTTTCTTGGGAGAGTTTAAGGGTCTTGGAAATGTATCAAGTGAGCTTATGAGTGTGTATTTATAGACAATAAATTGGTTACTTACTCCTTAGTCCTATAAGAACCAAACCGTGCCCTCCTAAGTGTGGTTTTGAGGATTTCTAGTTGATCACACATGGTTTTGAGTTAAACCACCTTAGTACATGTTTTAATTGCCTAGGTGATGTACAAGATTGAGTTTGATTAGGCAAATCTCAAGGATTTGTGTACATGTGTGCATGTGTCGCGGTTAACCACCCAAAGAAGCCAAGCAAGTCATTAACCAAGGTGTAATAGCCCTTTAGGAGACCATTAGTACCCATATTTAATGGAACAAGGATGTACATGTACTTAAAGATCAAGATTTGGGATTTGCTAGTTAATAAATCCACATGGGACGATTTGTTGTGAGTTTTCTTGCCCAATTTCGGGAACCAAGAGGTATTAATGCAAGACATTAGTAAATTTTTATGTCTAGGTGTTTAAGACGGGTATTGGTTTGAGTCTAGGTAGGTCTAGGTATTTCTGGGGTGCGTCCAAATGTATTTTATCGCGAAACGTAACCCTTTTACGTGACCAATAAAAATAAAATACTCAAAGTACAAAATTATTCTCAAAATAATTATTCCTTACTTGGTTGATGTAAACCTTAATTTATTTGGTGACCGTTCACACTCATGGGTTATTTCCAGTCTACGCGGTTTAGCTTCAAAAGTAAACATTAAAAGTAAACGCGTATCAGACTAAAATAAATAGTGATCATTAATATAGTCGTACAATGACACGAAAATGAGAAATGTAACAGAACACTTCTAGAGAGAGAAAGGAAAAAAGGAAAATATTAGGTTAGAAAAGTGAACAACCAACCCTCTCTAAGGCATGGAGAGGGGTATTTATATCCTAGAGTGGATGGCCATATGGACCCTTAGTGGGTTCATCATGGGCTTTAGGATTTACTAGACTATTTAGTTTCCAAATATTACTATACGAGCTATCTAACGATATAATGGAAGTGATCGACACTTTTTGAGTTCCTAACAATCTCCCCCTAAGGGAGGTCACTCCATTTTACAAAAACTTTAACCTTGCATACTATGCTTTGTCTTTAGTCTTGTGCTCGCAGACTTGCTTTTCATTACTTCATCGTGTGAACATGATGTAGTGATTTATGACTTTAGGCTTGAGCTTGTTCTGATAGGCTTGACTTTAATGTGAACTTAAACTTCTTTGAGATCATCAACCAAGCATAATCTCTTATCATCTTGTAATCTTTTGCTTTCTTGTGATCTTGTGACTTCTGGACCGACATGCTCATAGTGTTTTTGATGTTGAAAGCGTGTGTAACCATCTTTCTTGATATTCTTTAACTTTAACACTTCGTCACTTTATGGAGGACGTTTGGTATCAGAGTGACAAAAACTTCTTTGAGATTCTTTGACTTTAACAATTCGTCACTTCAAGAAAGACGTACGGTATCAGAGTAACGGAAGTCTTAAAACATGTACTTGAGCTTTCATGATGTCTTTACATATGTCGGTCGAGTATGAGCATGTGGTATTGGCTTTGACTTGTCATCGAGAAACTGCTACCACCGTCAAGAAATCTGCATAAATAGATTAGTGATAAACAACATATATGGACGAAAGTGGCATTGTCACTTCGTCAAATACGGTTGTAACAACCATGATTCTCCGTTACTCAGTATAAATACTGCCTGTGATCAGGTAGAAATTCAAAGAATCTCCTTGACGGGGTTTCGCATCTGCAGTAGCCGTTCTCATTACTTGAGCGTCTCAAAACAGACAACACGGTAAGAGTGATTCAGTAAGTTACTTTCTTCCTGATTAAGCCGTCAATTCCTGTTTAACTTTCCTATGCCCAGATACCCTTGTGAGGCTTCCCATGGACATAAGATTGAAAATTAATTTAGAAAATCAGTCGGTGTGTCAAGATGCAAACGGTTTTTATGACAAACCAACAGTTTTATCTTTTTCAAAATTCATTTGTCAATTCATAAGCTGGACCGAATCGATATCCAATATCACAAGTTTGATTCATGTAGGATCTCACAAGTCACCTACCAAGAGCTTGTTTGATGTTGGCTCAAGCAGGATTTCCATCTTCACCGTGACAAATTTAAGAGTCACTCTGATGTTTTGGCAAAATCACACGGATAATGCGTAGAACTCTTACATTATTACTTGTTTTCATAATGTGTGAGCAACAAATACATTTAGATAGTGTCCTAATGAGATTAATAGATGATCTCTTAGCTCTAGACTCAATAGTGCACTTTAGTTTTAGTGATCAGAGGTTGGAGCAAACTGCCACCTTTTCAATACCAACTAACTCGGAGTGAGAAAGCGGATAGAAATGCGTGTCTGTGAGAAATGAAACAGAAATCTTTTAAGAGATTCTGAGTGGCTAGGGAGGGTTGTGCATTGCATCACTAGGTCCATGATGTCAGTCTTCAATGTCAGCAATCATCTTTGTGATTCTTGACAGCAGATGTATTGACCCGATTTCCGCCTAAGTATAAGGAGGGCTTCTTTCTTTTCACCCTTTATCTTAACTTTTCTTTTTAATTCTTCAACTCCTTCAGTGCTTACCGAGACTTCATAACTAGTACCTTGTTGGGTTTGTTCCAGTACTAGCTCCATCTCAGTCAGCACTTTTCTCTTAATCTCACTTTACTCTTTTTTTCATACCTAAGGACTTCTACACTATCTAGTGGAATATCCCTGGGTAGATCCCTTTGGTTCTGGCTGGATCATGGGAATGAATACCTAAACTTAACCACCTTATAACTCCAATACAACAATTTAAATGGTCAGTCTTTGATACTTCCACATTTCAGCCAACACATAACCATTTGCTCCCCCTTCATATGTGCATCGATTAATTGAAAGAGTTTAGCACATATATGGGTTAGCGTACATTAGAGATCTTAAAATTCAGACCTTTAGCCATATATTTTAATCACATTTTCTCCCCTTATCAATAATGTCAAATCTCTTGATATTTTGGATATCAATTGATTTAAATATTCATGGTTCCAGAGAAAAAATATCCAATTATTAACAAGCCGATTATTAGAACATTTTAATGCCCCCCCCCCTCAATTTTTGAGGGTATTATATGGTGTTTGAGTACGTGAATTTGAATTTTTTTGAATTTACTAAGAAATTCTTGAAAATTCGTACTCAAACACTATATAAGCCTAATAATAGTCTACACTACTTATGTACATATTCACAAATTTATAATATACGAGAAATTAACCTGATATAGAGAAGGACGCAATACGACAAAGTCATGTCGTCCATTCAAGCAGCCTGAAGTCATTTTCGTATTCACTCCCTCCAACGAACTTCTCCAAATTCCTCATCAATCTCCTCTCAAAAAGCTATTGATCTATTGCCTTGATCATGATGCGAGACCTTGTTTTGTCCAAGTTACTCCATTTTCTCTTTGGCAAGTAATCCATCCTCAGGTTGTTAGTAATATCATGAAGAACCCGTCGAATAGATGTGAGTGTGCAATCACAGAACTTGTAAAGTTTATCGGAGCGCATCAACCTGTTTCTCTTGAACTTATCATGATAGATGATACCTTGAGGGTTTTTGTATGTAGTGTATGGTGTCAGTTTAGAGATGCCAGATCTAAAAGTCTCAGGCTTGGTGATGTTAAGTTTCTTCTGGTAGCTTTCGACACCCAGTTGAAGGTCTTTCACCCGCTTAAGAATAACAATGCACCTGGTGAACATTCTCAATGCGACATTCAGGTCGAAAATGACATCTTGCTCTAAGTTGGAGAGTTTCTTTTGGACCAAGAGAAGCAGCAGATCTTCAATATCACGCAAATTAAGTCTTGGGAAGTCGCCTTCCTTGAACTTGTATAATGATTGATCTTCTCGTCGAACGTTAATCTCCTCTAAATAACCATAACCATACCACTTCATCACTTTAACATGGGTTACTGCAATGATTCTTTTCCTAGAGAAGACATCATGCTTGGATTCCCTGTTGCTTGCGTAGCCATAGAACTTTTGTCATTTAGGACCCTAGTATGCGATACCCCACATAGTAAATTTATCGTAAGCTACCTTTAATAGAATCCATAACTTCGAAACCATGTCTTCGATGCCTTCAATATTATCATATCTAGCAGCCTTAGTTTTTGTTGTAGAAGTTGTGTACTTCCTGCTAGAACTTCCACCTTTCAGATATTCAAGGTCGTTGTTGAAGAAGTAGTCAGCAGGAACTACTTGATGACCTTGAGCTTCAATCAACGGCAGTGGCTTTCTAAGATCCAATGGATATTCATGGCCTTCAGGGTTGTTCCAGTCAAGTTGATCCATTACAGCTTTATAACACTCTTCAAAGTGATATTCTAGTTTCAAAAAGCTTTTGCAAGTTCCTTTAAGAAGGTTAAAAGCAGGTCCTACCAGAATCTCTTGTGTCAGATTATCAATCTTCAGATTGTGCATGACATATGCTGAGAAGTCAATATGAGTGCTCAAAAGCTCATCGAACGTGAAAGGAGGCTTCTTTGCCTGAGCAATTTTGCTTAACCATTGTTGGGGCGGTCTAGAATCAACAGATTTTGTAGCACTCCATTCAGGGTCAGGAGTTGGAGGTCTCTCAGGTTTCTTGAACCAGTCACCCTTTGGAGTTGCCTCGACATTGGGTCGCTCCTCTGTGTCACCTCCTTGATCTTGTGGCAGTTCAGTGTCTACAGTCTTAAACATTGGCTCCTCTGCTTATACAGACTTGCCAGATGATTTCGGCTGAGATTTGGTGCCTCTAGATGAACTTGTCTTAGATTCTTTTGATTTTGAGCCTTTAGGTGGTTCAGCATCCTTGTTTATCTTCTTTTTCTTTAACCCTTGGTCTGATCTAGCTGGAGGGTATTCATCCTTGTCCTTGTCATCACGGCTTCTCTTTAAAGAGTATGCTTTACCATACGAGTCGAAGAGATCCTTGTCGAGCTGAAAAGATTTGATCAGTGCATCGTAGAGGTTTCTGTGTTCTTCAGCAGCTCGATACGATTTACATTTCTCTAATTTGTCTATCAGGATCTTCTTCAATTCAAACTCTGTGAGAGATGTTGCTGCCTCATATGTAGATTGCGATTGAGAAGAAGATTTAGCCAACACAACATTCTCAAGTGATTCAGTGATAGTACTCTGGATCACAAGAGTGGCAAAGTCTGAAACTTCCTTAGGTAGAATTTAAGGCAGTAGACTTTTGACTTCATCCTTGATAATGTCTTTTACTGATTTCTCAACAACATCTATCTATAGCTTCCTCTCTTCTTGATCTATCTTTTCAAAATCCTGAGTGTATGACTAGAGAGCTGTTCGAGTAGCATATCCAATTTTAGTACTTAGAAGTTCATCCACCATTGTTAGAAGTTGAGATTTGACAGATTCAAGGACTTGAGCAGAAAGATCAGCTTGTTTGAGTTGAGACAGCTCCGTTTCTAAGGTAGACACTCTTTGATCAAAACCAAACAGGGAAGAAAATCAGGAAGTACAGGGATTGAGGTTGTAGTTGGAACGGTTGTTAGTGCTGGGTATGGTGTCATCAGTTGTGGAGGAGGAGTGATCATTGATATAGTCAGAGAAACAGTTGTAGCATGTTCAGTAGCAATTTATGGGATAGCCGTCACAGGTACAATGAAAAGAGAGGGTGCTTGAGTGCTTGATTTTCCTGACGATTCTTGACATTCATCATAGAAGCAACTTCATCAAAGGCTGGTGGAACATTATCCAAGATGAGAAATTTGCTAGCAAAGTCAGATGAAACAAAAGAGCTTTGCTTTGAATCATCGGTCTTCTGTGAAGCAGTGAGTGTCACATGTGCATCTTCTACGACTTGCTCATATGGTAGTTCTTGGGAAACATTTTGATCAGCATCAGCCATCTCTTCATCACCTTGCCTTTCCTTTTCATGCTCTATTCCTAACGATCTCATGTCTACATCCTTGTACATATCATCATCATCCTCTTCTTTAAACACATTTTCATTATCATCATATAATTCATACTCATCATCATGTTCTTCTTCGTCATAGTCTTTTAGAGTAAAGGAAGGATTCTCATCATCAGCATCATCTGAATCAGTCCTTTGTTTATCATCAGCATCGAAATTACCATCATCATCACTATCAGCCTTATCATCATCACCTTTACTGTTATCATCACTGTCATCGTCATTATCATCTTCATTGTCACCCCATGATTCATTTTCACTCTCAAAGTCATATGTGGGTACATTGGGAACCCTTAGTTTAGTACCAGTTCCTTTATCTGTACCAGATGTCTTGCGTTGTTTCTCATCAGGAACCCCTGATTCTAAATGAGTTCCATCACCTGAGCCACTAGCTTAAGAGATGTGAAAGTCTTTCTTGCTTCTCTTTGTGGCTTCCTTGAGTTGACCTGCTTCTGATAAAGCTACATCAGAAAGTATCTCTATTCCTTTACTTCTATCACCTTTAGCTGGTACTTTACCTCTGAGTATAACACCTACTGTTGGAGCAGTAGCAGACTTCTTGGCATGTCTCTTAACTCTTTTACCTTTCTTGACAGGTTTTGCTTCTTTGACAAGAGACAATTTTATTGGGGGTGAAGTAACTTTCTTATACTTCCCTGCTTTCCTAGGAGGAACCTTTCCAGTAGCAAAGTCATAGTAAGTCTTGTAAGCATTAGAGTCTTTAATGTCTTGATTAATCATATCATCAGGAATCAGGGCTCCATACTGCTGGTAGTCTTGTGTCTTGGATACAAACTTTAAAGTACCGAGCAGTGAGTCATCACGAATAGTGTGAAGATTGATCCTATTCCTCATAGAGATTGTCTTGTCCTTAGAAATGAAGTGGTTGATGATAACTTTGGTGAATCTTAGGTAGGGCATGTGCTCTTTCCTTGCTGAACTTATATCTCTATTGTCAGCTTGATACATGAAGTCTTCCTAGAGCAGAGCAACAGTAAACATTCTTCTTATTATACATACCCTACAAGATTTGAGCTCGTGACTCCCTGAGTCTATCAAGTCCTATTGTTTTCCTAGAGATGCACCTATTGATGATTGCAGCAAATGTTCTCCAAGGCTGGTGCATTTGATCAGTTGCAAATAACATATTACATCTGCCAGAATAGCCAAGTTCCTGAATGAATGTAACCAAATCTTCTTCCGAAGGTGGTGCAATAAAGTCTTGGTTGAGAATTCTGGGACATATCTGAAGAATTTCACGAAAGACTTATGTATCAACTCGAAACTTCTTCTTTTCCAGCTTGAAGTTGTATGCATCTGAATCTCTGATCTTCTTGATGGTAGTCCAAAATTGATGCATGTAGATTTCTGGGACTTCAGCAGTGATCACAAATGCGGGATAGCAAGGAGATAGCTTGAGAGCTTCCAAGGTGACTTGATATGTTTCTTCCTTTTGTGGCTTGCTGAATGCAATTCTAGCATTGCATCTTTCAATCTTTAGTCTCTTCTTAGATGGGACCAAAGCATTGTCGAGAGCATCTTGTTGAGTTGCAATAGGATTCATGTTTCTGCTAAGAATGTATGCAAGGCAATTTATAGACATTAACTAGGCAGACTTAACCACATAATATCAGGCATTCAATCAAAGTACATGATGAAAGACACTAGTTAGAGGGCCAACTTAAAAGTCAACAAACTAACTATAGGTCAAACACAGTCAATTAAGCAATTCACATGAGATACAAGTAAGATTAACCTAAGATGAGTTATCAAGTTAAAACATTTAGCAAAAAATCAATTTTCATAGCTCATGTATAAATCGCCGCCTAAAACAGGTATAAATCGCCCCCTAATGATAATGTATAAATTGCCGTCTAAGTCCCTTGTATAAATCATCGTCTATAACTTCGAGCATAAATCACCGTCTATTATTTTAGGTATAAATCGCCGCCTAAGAGTCAGTGTATAAATCGCCGTCTAAATGTGACGTATAAATCAGCGTCTAGTAGCAATGTATAAATCACCGTCTATAATCTCATGTATAAACCGCCATCTAGAGAAGGTTGTATAAATCACTGTCTATGAATGTGAGTATAAATCGCCGTCTATAGTTCATGTATAAATCGCTGTCTATAGATTTTGATTTTTTACAAACCTTCATTTTAGGCACTTATACAACACAAACATGTGAACAAAACATATATGAACATATCCTAGCAATTATAACATGAATCATCCACAAAATTTTCATTATAAGCAAAGAACGAGTAAAGAGTCACTCGTTTGAATCAAGAACACAAATTCTACATACAAGACATGGATTTTCTCATACAAATGCATTTAAATAGGCATAATAACACTTATAAACCACAAACCCATCACACTTTTCATGTCCTACCCATTTTCCTAATAAAATGCCTACAAGAATCAAGCTAAACAAGACCATGTGTTAACCCCTTGTAAATCTGCTATAGCCAAGATAACTATAGCCCTTAAGCATCAAAACCCCTCACTTAATTTGGGATTTGGTCTCCTTTTGATTTTCACTAACCCTAGGCCTAAATCTAAGGTTTTTGAGAAAAATATCGAGTAATAACCTAATTCCTTTGGAGGATATGATGATTATAGTGTGGGAAACATGTTCATAGTTTACCTCAAAGCTTGAAATGGTCTGAATCTTAAGTTCTTGATAATGACGATTTTAAAATGAGAGGGAAAACAATTAAGTGTGTTTGTGTGAGTGTTACTATGACGAGAGAGATGGGGAAAGGGGTGTTTGTGTTAAAACTTTCATGTTTTGACACAAATGCCTCCTAGAGTCTTATGTGCTTTCTAATTTCCTTAATAAGTTTCCTAAGGCATACAATAGTTTCACAAATGGCACAATAAGTCCCTAGAGTTTACACTATGATGCTTAGCTACTTATTATTGCTATTCATTCCCTAAAGGCGTAAACACATAACATTTAAGGCATAAATAAGCAAAACTTAATTAACTCCCCTTTAATTGTTAACCCGTTATTGTTTAAAACCTTTTACATTTAATCCTTGATGACTTTTTGAAGAAGAAATTTGACATTTTCTCCCCCTCAAACAATGACCTATTTTCTATTTAAAGAGCTGTAGTCGTTGTTTGAGTGGTCAAATGCCTTGAAAAATCATTTTCTGATGAATTACTGAGATGATTATTTTATTTTTGAAAAATTAACACCATGAAAAATAAGATTTCTCTTATTTTGACACATAAGCGCACTGACACGTACACTTATGGATAAAGAAAGCACGAGTTGTGATGCAAAGTAATCACAAGCCTTTACATGGTCATAAAGTAGACCATGCCCGAGAATAAATTCCCGTTGAGAGGTCAAGTTTTATTTTTAAAATACTTGCCTTTAAGATGATGATCGGGTTGTTATCTGAAATAATAACAAGCCATATGTGATGTTTTCTATTCGAACTTTATTTACAGCTTTGTGCCATTGTTAAATGACATTTCTGAAGCCGTAAATATTATCGATGCTAGAGAACATGACATGAAAATATATTTTTGTCTTTTTCTGATTTATTAATTTTGTATTTTGTTTTTATAAAATTTTTATAAGAAGTGAAAAAATCTTTTTGAGTTTTTGTGATTTTATATATATACATATTATACAGAGGATATAAGAATAGGTACCACCACTATTCTTCAGCTTCATCTGCCAGTTCTTTTAGAGTCTCAGGAGTAAAACTTCTCATCCCCAGCTTGTCGATAAGGAATTCAATTCTTTCTCGACATAGAGCCTTGGTGAAGATGTCCGCCAACTGGTATTACGTACTGACAAAGTAAAGCTCGACGACTCCGTTCTCCACTTGCTCTTTTATGAAGTGATATCTGATGTCGATATACTTTGATCAAGAATGTTGAACATTGTTGCAGCATAAGGCAATAGCGCTTTTGTTATCATAGTACATTGGAATTTTATTGAATCCGAGGCCATAGTCGGTAAGTTGTGATCGCATCCAAAGGTCTTAAGCACAACAGCCGGACAAGGCTATATATTCAGCTTCCATACTGGATATCGCAACGCTTTTCTGCCTCTTTGATGACCAGCTAACAAGTTTGTCTCCTAGCAATTGCATACTTCCAGATGTACTACGTCTTGTATCTTGACAACCCGCGTGATCAGCATCTGCAAAAGCTGTTAGAGCAATAGAAGAATCCTTCGAGTACCATAGTCCCTGATTGACGGTTCCTCTTAGATATCGAAAGATTATTTTTACAGCATGTAGGTGCTTTTCGGTAGGACGAGCCTGCTATCGAGCACACATATAGATAGCATATACCAGGTCTGGTCTACTGGATGTAAGATACATAAAGGTGCTAACCATGCCACGATAATGTGTAGGATCAACGGCTTTCCCTTATGGATCCTCATCCAATTTGGATTTCTCCATCATGGGAGTATACACTAGGACACAAGATTCTATTCTGTATTTCTTAAGTGATTCTAGAGCATATTTTGATTGGTTTAAAAAGATGCCTCTGGGACTCTATGAAATCTGTAGTCCTAGAAAAAAATGATATTTTGCCGATCATTGACATCTTGAATTTGGAACACATTATCTTAGAAAATTTATCACAGAGTTCAGTAGTAGAAGCAAAAATAATATCATCAACATAGATTTATACCAGGAGGACATATTTACCTTTTTTGCTGATGAACAATGTGGGATCAACCGTGCCTTTGGATAATCCTTGGGATAACAAAAACGATGACAATAGATCATACCACGTGCGTGGAGCCTGTTTTAACCCATATAGAGCTTTCTTCAGTCTGTACACACGATTAGGATTGTCTGGATCCACAAATCTGTTCGGTTGGCTAACGTAGAATTCTTCACGCAAAATACCATTTAAAAATGACGTCTTTACATCCATCTGGTAGATGATCATATTCATATGAGCAGCAAACGCGAGAAATATCCGAACAACTTGAAGTCTAGCCACGGGAGCAAAGGATTCTTCGAAATCAATTCCCTCTTCCTGACGGTATCCACGAGCTACTAATCTTGCCTTTTTTTTCAAGATACCCCCAATTAATCCAATTTTACCTTATATATCCATTTTAAAGTGATAACCATCACTTTATCTAGACGAGGAACGAGTTCCCAGACTTTAAGACGTTCGAATTCATGTAGCTCTTCTTGCATTGCCTTAATCCAACATGACTGAGTTAGTGCATCTTTATACATCTTAGGTTCAACTGAAGTTAGGAAGACATCATAGTAGCAGAACAGGGCTTGTTCGTGTAGTTGGAGTATTGTGGAAACGGGTCTTGAAGGGTCACCAATTATGTTTTGTAACGGATGATCTTTTGTCCATTTACTGAGTTGTTCTGAGATTAGAGATTATTAGTGCACAGTAGTAGAGATAACATCCAGTGATGAGGATTCTTTAGAAACAGTTTCTGGAATTGGGATGCCAAAATAAGGATCATTACTCATGTGCAACCTCAAGATCATGTGACTCTTCTTCAGCATAGAGAGGAATGGTTTGGGATTATGATTGTGGAGTGGTTTGTGAGGTACTTGGTGAGGGTGCATCTTGATCAATAGTTGTTGAGGAAGGTGAACCGGTTGACTCAACAAGAGATGGAGCTTCTTCTACAGGAACTGGAGAGGCAACACTAGCTGGAGGAGAGAAGAACTCATCAAACACTGGTTGAAACACAAAATCCCATTCATGCCTCGATGGTGGTACAAACAATGCTGAAAGAGGAGGGTTTGGAATGAGTCCTGAACTGGGTGTAGCAGGAGTCATTTCATGAAGCATGGGCTCTAAACTGCTTTATTCTGAAGCCATAGCCGTCAGCTCATCTGTTGGAAACACAAAAAGTGTCGGTCACTTCCAAGTTGTAACAGTCTTAGCTCGTAGTTAGTGTAATGATTAGATTAGTAATCTAGTCCGGCCCAAGGCCCATGGGAAGCCCATCATAGCCCATGGATCGGCCATCCATGTAAGTATATAAGCTCTCTCCTAGCCTTGGAGAGGGGTTGGTTGTTCCATTTGTTACATTCCATCTTAATAAACTTCATCCATTTTCTATCCATTCTCTTTCTAACATCACAACCCACATCTCGCTCTTGTTCTTGGTTTGATCATAAGATTACATGTTTCTACAATTGGTATCAAGAGCCATGGAGTGGTGTGTTTAGTTTTTGTGTTTGATTTGTGTTCAAAAACCTTTACAAAGAGCAAAATAGTGATTCAAATTTTTTGGCTTAAAAACCTTAAAGTTTTCATTTTTATTGTTCCTATAGGGTTAGTAACACTAGTTGTACAAGAATTTTTTGCTAAAAACCATTAAAAATGTGTTTTTTTTAGTTTTGAAAATTTGAGTTTCGTAGTAGTTATAACCGAACTAGTGTGTTGTATGTTGGAACCGAACGAGTAAGCCTCCCCCCCGATATTTTTAACCCGAGTAAGCCGAAGAACCTAGTAAAAATCAATGAAACGAGTAATCCGAACGAGTAACCAACTATTCACATTAGTGTGGAACCCGAACAAGTCCAACCAGAACAGTAACTTTAGTTGGAACCAAACAAGATCAACCGAACTAGTAACCTTAGTTGGAACCTAACAAGATCAACCGAACTAGTATTTTTCTTTAATAACCGAACAAGAAGGACCGAACTAGGTCTTCTTTGACAATCGAACAAAAAGGACCGAACAAGGTTTTCTTTGATAACCGAACTAGAAGGACACCAAATTTTCAAATTCTAAAATATACGGTTCTTTCTTTCTGTGACCTGTAAAATCCCGGAAAACATTAATTTGATTTTCCTGGTTTTGTCAAGAATTATAAAATCCCGTGTAGTTTCAAGAATTTATTCAAGACTTAACAAACACATAACCAAACAAAATTTATTTCCCCCACCGATCGAACAATTTGTAATCTTTGTGATACCACGTTATCAATGACGACTCTTGCTGATAAATCACTTCTCTCGGGTGGTGATAATAAACCACCTGATGTTTGAAAAAACACTTTGTATGAATTCATTGGGAAAAGTATAATGGAACTTTATTTGATTGAATAGACCACATGGAAGAAGTATTATCTTAGCCTCTTTTGAAAAAGGGTCCACAATCGTTTGGGCCATCCAATCACGTGGAAGGGGTAACAAGACTTAAGGAATATAATACCGAACTCGACTTCCCTATATAAGACGCCCGCTGAAGCCATTCAAGGCTTATAATGACATTAAGCCGTATTAATATCATTCTCCAGGTCTTCCAGACCGGGAAATCTGAGTGCTCTTGGGATGAGTCAGAGGCAGGGAGGGGAGCGCGGTGTAGCAACGCGAGAGGTGGCGAATCAGTTTGTTGTGGTGCGAGAGACGGTGTAGAGATTGGACAGGAGCGCGTTACTCTATCAAATGGATCGCGGCGTGATACGCGGGAAGTCGTTATACTGGATGAAACTCACACATACATGCTATAAGAAGGTGGCACAAGAATTGTCTACATAGTGACTGACATTCGATTACGTGATACGCCTTCGACTACCTCCTACAGAAAGGAGAGTCGTTACACGATACTACTGGGGTGGTATTCACTCTGCTACTCAATGATATGAACATCTACAAGATGCCACTGGAGCAATTTCAAGTTAATACCAAGTTTTTAAACACTCTACCTGATGAATGGAGCAAATTTGTTACGGATGTTAAATTGGTCAAAGACTTGCATACTACCAATGTTGATCAGCTTCATGCTTACCTGGAACAACATGAACGACATGCAAATGAAGTTCGTTTGATGCATGAACGTAACTCCGATCCTCTTGCTTTAGTTGCATCTCACCAATTAACTCAGTCGGCTTATCAATCTCATCTACACACTTACCCAAACTCTCAACCTCAACATCATGTTTCACCATATCCGTCTTCACAGCTTGTAACACCTTATCAGACTCAACAATTCACAACCAGTCAATCAACACCTCTTTCAATCACTTATCCATCAAATGAGTACCAATCATCAGTTCACCACGACGTTTATTCTCCACAATCATCCATCCCACAATTGGAATATGCTCCCACAACTTACCAACATCAACAATCTGAATTTTCCCAACCAGACTCCGGTCTAATTGTTCCAGTGTTCCAGAAAGGGGATGATCCAATTGATGCGATCAATCACATGATGTCATTCTTAACTGCTGAGGACTTCATCAAACCCTCGTCAACAAGCTACCATCTATGATGGAAAAGTAACTGTGCAACCTGTTCAGGGGAGACAAACTACTTATGCTGCTGGAACAACGAGAAAATACACACCTGGAGCAAGTGGAAGCAACACAGGGAAACAACGGACTGTCATCTGTTACAATTGCAAAGGGGAGGGTCATATTGCCAAGCAGTGTACTAAGCCCAAGAGAAAAAGGGATGAAAAGTGGTTCAATGATAAAGTGTTGCTGGTCCAAGCTCAAGCAAGTGGTCAAGTTTTAACAAAGGAAGAAATAACATTTTTGGCAAATCCAGGACTTCCTGACACTCAAACCTCTCAGACTGTCATTACCCACAATGCTGCTTATCAAGTCGATGATCTGGATGCCTATGACTTTGATTGTGATGAACTTAACTCAGCCAAGATTTCTCTCATGGCGAATCTTTCCATGGAATGGCTCAGATCACTCACTGAGGTATGACAATCCGTATAATCTGACACTATGATATTAATCAATCAAAGTCAGGCAATAATGAACGTCTTCTGAACCGACCTAATGATGTGAATTAGGACAGAAACTAAAATAACTAGGTGATAGAAAATCATTGCTTATACGCATTATCTGATGAAACACAACAGGAAACGGTCCAGAATCAACTCTTTGCTCAACAAGATGCCTAATATAATCTAAGTTGAACAATTAATACCTAAGTGATGAATTGCACCAATGTAATCTGGAATATAAAAGTGCCAATAAAGCTTTGACTCCTGAGCTTGACAGATATAAAGAAAGAGTTAGAAAAAAGAGAAAAAAAAGAGATTTGAAAGAAAAAAAATGTTTGAGAACAGTTTTTCAGGATCAAATGAACAGTATCCGAATGTACCCTAAGCAAACCTTTCTGAACAAGGCATGAAAAGATTCTTTAATGAAAACAGTTTTTGATCTTAAAAAATGATTTTAAAAGTGGAAGAAAACAAGAAAATATTGAAGGAGAATTGCTTTAGAAAAGAAAATTAAGCAACTTGATAATATCATTTTCAAAAGAGGTCAATCTGTGCAAACTGTTCATATGATGACTAAATCCAAAATTTGTTATGATCATTCCACAAAACAAGTTATCGGTTTTGAAAAAACTTTTTATCTAAAGAAAGTTCAGGAGTCAAAGCCAAAACTGTATGACGGGAATGTCATTCTTAAAATGGATACTATTGTAATTCCTGATTCTGATGAAACATTAATGCTTTGTGAAGAGAGTCGTTCAAAAATTCTTTTGAAAGAACAAGATCCAATGGTTGTAAAAAATAAAGTGAACACTAATATAACAACCCAAGAATTTTCATCAACCTATTTTACTATGATCACAATTATACGGGGAAATTTTTTGCTTTATTACATTACTTGCATTGTCAATATCTCAGTATGTCATGTAACTTACATAACTAAAGTAGACGAGCTCACGCAACCTACCTATGGCAATCCTGTCTTCATATATGTCAAGCAAACATCATAACATGTCAAGTCAATATCATCATATCCTTTTTACAAAGTACATTATTCCTATAATGTACCATTCGCAACGTTATATCAAAACGGGCTTTAAACCGTTATCATATACCTCTAAGCCCTAAATTCCATGAAGGGTTAATATCTAAAGTGAATGTACAAGCTACTAAAGCATATATACAAGTAATATAACATCTCATTTGAAATATAAACTCCCTCCAAGTCAAAGTACAAGTCCTTAAAAGCTCAATGTACAAGTCATTAAGCGTGACATCCAAAATAGCCGTTTTACCTCCGTTTTCCTAAGGAATTCCATACAATCTATTAAGTACAAGTTAAAAGCAAGTAATGAACTTCATTTACATTCCATATTCTTTCTCATTTCATAATATTCCATGAAATCAAAACAAGAAACCGCTAACCGACTAGTTTTCTAAACATAACTCATTCTTAGTTTTTATCCGTTTTAACCTAAACATTAATCAAATAAGTTGTAAATTACTATTTAACAACATTACAAATCCAATTTTCATCTCATTAAAACATCATTATACATGAGTTTAAATCCTAGAAACCCTAAAACAAAACCCTAATCTAGTTCTAACCCTAAAACCTAAAACTAGGCCCTAGTTAAGAATCGGATCAGTCTATAAAACATAGGATATGGGCAAATCAATAGGTTCTGGATATTAAGTGAAAACACTAGGTTGTAGCCCAATGTCTTGTGATCATTTTTCTGGTGGAAACAACCCGATTCGACGTCGGATGAATTAGTTATAGCCGAAATGGCAAAGGTACGCGGATTCGGCACACCTGTAGTAAATAGCTATTATCTTTAAATTTTTGTATAGTAACCCCTAAATATGTAAAACTAAACGTTGTAGAGGACTCAAAATATCTAACAATTCTCACTGGTTTGAGCTTCAACGGAGTTACGGTTTGGAAATGGCAACCATTTTATCAAGACTGATATTGGCTGTCCAAAAACAGCCATGTATAAATCAAACCAAACACCCCTAAAACATCTAGAATCACCTTCACCTTGCACCATAGCCTTCCTTACTCATCCCATAGCCTCTCCACATCAACCTATAGCTCCCACACATGTCCTCACCTGGTCTCTTAGGATCCTTAGTCACCAAGTTCCGAAATTACTATAAATAAGGGTATTATGCCTCCATTTTAAAGCATCCCCCGTCTCTTCTTTCTATAACCTAATTGAGCAAACATTCTCTGCTCCATATGATCCTAGGATCATCTAAGAACATCATTCAAGCAAAGCTTTGAAGATTTGAAGCCCCTGGAACAAGATACAAGGCATACGAGTGGAAATACTACCCGAAATGACCCATTTCCACCATTTTTGCTCCGGATGTTCGACTTCTGCTTCTACACTCTTATAATGTTCATATAATCCTAAATATACTCTTGTTAATGTTTCATAACTCAATTCATGCTCATTTTCCATTTTGATCCAAAACTGTACGCCCGAAACTCTAATTTCGCGTTTTTCTTAAAACTAAATGTCATAATGGTTAAATGTTGTTATAATCTATCCTAGCATGCTTAACTAATGTTAACATAACCACTTTATTGATTATTGAAGCAATTTGAACTTAAAACCCGCGCGTTTACGTTTTAAAACCCTAATTCGACCCGTTTTGCTTCCTAGCTTAACGAATCGTTATTTTAAACTTTCATTATGTTAAACCTTCATATTTTAGTTTATTATAACCTATAAATATCTTTTGAAATGTTAAAATAAGCTTGCATGGCAATTTGGACATGTTTTGTAATTATAATCCATGCAAGGGGTATATATCGTAACTTTTGGAAACTTATAACTAAAAGGACTGAAAATGTCATTTTATCAAAGTTATAACTATAGGGGTCTATTATGTCACTTTCCAAAGTACAAGGTTTACTTGGTATATCTTTTAAACTTGAAGGACCAAACTCTTAAAAATGCAAACCCCAAGGGTACATTTTGCCACTTTTCATTCTCAAGGGTCTAAAATGTAACATTTTGAAAAAGTATAAAAACATATTTAAAACCTTACAAGACATAACTTTAATTAACGCTTCTCGTGCTTAACATTTCTAGATATTGATTAAAACGCTTAAAACCGATTATATCGTATCACAATACTAGGGAGCTTCATATTAAGAGGTTTCATCTTGGTATTACGTTCTAACTGAGTTGTTGGGTTTACGATTTAAAGTTCCCTAGCTCCTCAAACGTTTACTGAATGACTTCTGAATTATGATGGCCCGAACGGTGATACAATAATTCCAAACTCTTCAATCAAACTCATAACTCTTAAAAACCAAAGTTCTAAAGTACAATCTTCCTAAGACTTGACATATTTACTCAGGTTGCTTGACGTGGCTGTTTACTATCATTTTGCTATATCAACCTTTCCCGTTAAGATTGTGATAAGGTCGTCAGCTTTTATTCTAAAATAATTATTGCATCTACCTATCAGGTGAAGTTTATAACCTCGCCTTTACTTATTTACATGTTTTATAAACCCGCGAGGGGGATACATGCTTGTTACAAACTCTTTTACATACTCGTTTATCTTATAACAAATGGATTACTCTTTCAAAGACTATAACATGGCTAAACCAAGAATACAAGTGTTTTTACAAGTTATATGCTATCATGATACACTATTAAACTAATGTCTAAGTTACTTTATGCCAAAAGTCCCTCATTATCATGGACCATTAATCACTTTCGGGTGAACGCAAATATAGTGCATAGATCTATCGGGATTGACGAATCCTGTTTGTGTTAGCCGGATAGGTAACCAAACACACTATATTTGAATTTCATTGGTATATGGCAAGTACCTACACCGAGGGCCATTATCTCTATATATATATACCACATCATTTTGGGTATATATATACACTAGTCAGTTTGTGTGAGCTTAGACCAAGACCAAATCAGACCAAACAGACCAAACAAGCTGATAACGCAATAATACACTGTTATAATGATAATTGTATTCATTGCAATTATTACAAATAACGGGTATATAATAACGTAACCCAAGATCATAACAATACCATTTTCATAATAATTGTGTTTGTACAATTATTACACTATGACTTGTATTCAAACTGTTTATCAAACCTATGAATTTCACTCAACCTTTGTGTTGACTTTTTAGCATGTTTATCTTAGGTTATTGAGCAATATACGGCACGAAGTGGCATGGACTCGAAGATGGCTAAAACTTGTTATCATTCACATTGTATGTAACTAGATTTTGAGACCTGCCTTTGTAAAACTCTGATTTGAAAAGAATGATAACGTATCTTTTGAACAAACATCTCTTTTAGATCATTTTCTATGATTATGATTGTTATTTCCATGAAGTAATACCCCAGATTAGCTTCCGCTGCTATATTGTAAAAATGGGGGTGTTACATTACACTACTTTTAAAATACAAAACCAAAAACTACAATATCCACATATTGTGAAATAATAAATTAATATATACACATCGAATATCTTATCAGTTCTTTTATTACATATCGTCAGTTACTATTTATAAGTAAATATTATACGTTACCTATCCCTTTATTTAGATACATACGATGTTTAATCATACGATTTCACAATGAATCCAACGTACGCCACATTCTTTCATACATTTCACTAAACACTGATTGCTGATGGCCTTATTATAACAAAAATCGGTGAAAAATAAAAAGGGCGTAAGAATGTAAATTACAATGCTTCTAGAAATAGGACACACATTTTCAAATGGACTTTGAGTTTAAATCTTAAAGGTAAAAAAAGAAAGATGCTTCATGGAAAATAGTGTGATTTTCTATGAATTTCTATCTACTTAGGCTTGACGGTATAATGTCGAACTCACCTAGGTAAGTTATAAGTCACGCACGACTTCTTATCCTACCTCACAAAGTCACTTTTCAAAACCCTACTAGCTCGATGAGTTTGCATGCAAATATGGTACAACTAGGTGAGAAACTCACCTAGTGTGAGTTCAAGTTTTGTGGGGCCACCATGTTTTTAGTAAGTGTGTTTTATTTGATTGTGAGTGTGTGTAGGTATTTAGTGGGGTAAATTTTATATAAAGTGTGTATTTTAATGTAAGGTGAGTTTTAGTGGTAAGGTGAGTTCTTATTACGGTTGAAAAGTGAGTTGAAATGAGTTTCAAAGTTGGAAAGATAAAGCTGATGTGGCGCTGACGTGTTAGATGGGTTATACCATCCAGCCTAATACTATAAGCAAGAAGCCTCAAATGACTGTAGCACTTCCTAAAAATGCCACGTGTTCTCTAACAGTTGGTGACTATTCAAGCCTTTTTTGATAAAGCAGCAGTCATAACACTTGCTTTGACTATAGTTACCACTTTGCTTTTCTTTCTTCTTCTTCGTACAGACGTTGCACACAAAACCCTGCCCCCTCATTTTATCATTATCATCCAGCTTTTTGCCCTTCCCATAAACCACTTCATTTCCCAGCAACATGATGTGAGCGCTGGTATGTACTTAATTACACATACCTTTGACCTAATAAAATAAGCTTAAATTACCAAAAACGGACACAAAATACCAAATATATGTTTGTTTTGCTTTGTATACTGTGCAGGTAACGGATATTCACTAAAGGATAAAAACGAAGCCAAAACAGACAAAACCGAGCACGGAATTGGAAAGAGCACGAAAAACCAAAGCCGAAGACATAAGCATCTTATTGGGCCAACCCGCACCCAAGTTAATGGGCCGAGTCAACCCATTAAGCTTATTTATTAAATTAAAAGCCCATGATATAAGCCTAAATCATTTATAAAAGTCCAAGCCCAAAGTTAAAAAAACCAAGCCCAACAAAAGCCCAACCATAATCACCTTTAAACTTATTACACCGTTAGTCCTTAGGGACTAACACAGTTAGTCCCTGATTCTTTGCACCGTTAGTCCCTACATCCTATTTTACCCTAACCCTGTTACCCTTTACCCCTAACCCTGTTACTCAATCAATAAGTATAAAACCATTCTCCCGCCATTTTCACTATTCACCCTCCTTCCCATTTTTACCCTGCAACCCGACAAAACCTACTCACACCCCACTTAACCCATCCCCCCAGATGATAACAAACCACCTTGGCAATCCTATAAGGGCTGATTGGACAAGATCAAATCAAGGGCTGTTATGAGAGATAAAGAAACACAACAAGGGAATCAAGGGCTGAGATTGAAGGCTTGGAGAGCACTCTCAAACCCTCTCACAGAAGAAACACACCTCAAAGCTAGAGCTTCTCAATTCGGCTATAAATAGAGGGTGTCTTCACACATTAGGGGATGAAGTAATTTAGTGTAGTTTTTAATCAAGTCTTATTATTGTATTTTACAGCTTCTTGTAACTTTCTTTCAAGTATTGTAAACGTTTTTAAGGTTTAATGAAATTTTAAGTTTTTATGTTAAATTCTGTTTTTCTAATGTTAATGAATTATTTACTTTGGAAATGTTCTAATAAGCTCTTATAAGCTCTTGTTTAAACTGTTTTACTAAAGCAATTTGAACCTTTACATAGCTCATAGTGTTTAAGCAAATTTCACCAAAAATCCACCCTAAAAATACATCAGCTTAACTTGGAAGATAAGCCAAACCTGGAAGGGCTTATATGACCATACTAGCTTGTTTTCAAACAAGCTAGAGCTTGTTGATAAGCTCTTAAGAGCATTTATGCCCTTGTTTTGAGCAAAGGGCCTTTGTAAGTTCATTTTTACATTTTATAGCTTTAAACTGCTTATTGCTTATTTCTGCTTATTAGTTCTTATTTACTGTTTAGATTTGCTTATTACTGCTTATTATTGCCTTATATTGTTGTTTGTTGCTTATTTGTAGTTTTAATCTTCTTAGTTTAACTTTTACTTAAAATCTGTTGAAAAACCAAAAAAAAATGTCTTAATCTGGTAGCTTATTGTTAATGCTTATTTGAAGGTTGAAATCTGCTTAATAGGTCTAAATATACTTATTTATAATCTGGTATTTTAGATTTTAGCTTAAAATCAGACTTATATAAGCTTAAAATGGAAAAACAGATTTTAAAGGGGTGTTTGGCACAAGCAGCACTAACTCATGTTAGTGCTGTTTGAGTCATTTGTGTTTTCAAATCTGAGTTTCATAAGTCATTTTAAGGTTTTCAAGTTAGATTTCAAGGGTTGTAATAGCTTAAAACTGATTTTCATAGGTTTGTGTATTGAAATTTTGAATCTAAGATCATCAATCTCAGATTTGAAGCTTATATGCTCAAATCCTTGATTGTTGCTTTGAGTTGTTGTTGTTCTGCTGGTTTAAGTCCTAATATGGTTTAGAAACATAGTGGTATAAACCTGCTTTTGTGGTTTAAGTTTTTAGTCAAAATCTGTCTAAGTGTCTTTCATTTTCCAAGTATAAAGTCCACTTTTCAATCACAAATCTAGATTAGTTAAAGTTAGTTTTAGAGTCTGAAAATTAGTACATAAGCTCATTGTGATATAAGCTTAATCTGTTTCAGCTTATTTTGGATTTTAGTTTTCTTTTACTAGCTTAAATTTAGGGCTGCAATTAGTCTTTTCAAAAAGCCAAAAATATAGTAGAAGTAAACTGTCACTTTCATTTAGTCTTTTTCTAGCTTATTCCTTAATCTAGTTTGCTTAATTTTTGTTTATTTGTGATTTTAGCTTGTAGTACTTCATCTGTTTTTGCCTTTCAGCTTATTTCAAATGCTTATTAGCCTTAAAAAGTTAGCTTAAACTTTGATCTTAGTCCTTTAAACTTTTTTTTAAGTCTGTTGTCCTTATGTTATTTGTTGCTTTTCATTTACTTGTTTTTGCTTATTTCTTTGTCCTAAGTGTTCCTAGGTCAATAGTCTCAATCTGTTTTTAGGTTTTAGCTTTTTCCTTGAGCTTATTATTTCTCTATTTGGCTTAAATGTTTAGCAAAAAGTCTTCTTAAAGTGTCTTTAAGAGCAATCTGTCTTAAAGGTTTTCAGTGCTTACTAGCTTATTTTATTTGCTTATTTATAGTCACAACTGCTTATTAGGTCTAGGGAATGATCTGTTTGTAGCTTATTTGCTTTTCTTGTTGCTTATTAAGTCTAAAAAGCCAAACAGTTTTAGCAAATAGTCATTTAGCTTAAAAACCAAGTTTATCATTTTAAGTGGCTTATTAGTGTTTTTTACAAAAAGTTCCTTTTTTAAAGTTGCTTATTTTGGTCTTATATTTAGTTGTTTTAAAAAGAAATAAAAAAGATATTTGCAAAAAGGTAAGGTCCAGGACTTAAACCTGAGACCTTCCCTTAACATCACCAACACTTTAACACTCACACCCTTTACCATTTGCGCCCTTGAGACTTTTTCGTTATACATCCATACCATTTTATTTTTAACCCCTTTTTGTAGTTTATGCCTTCAGCTATATTTAGATTATTTCCAGCTTATTCAAATAAGCTGTTGGACCTATTTTATTTTTCTTAGGATTAGATTTATTCAAAGTACTTTTCGTGATTTTTTTTAGATTTTTCTAAATTAGTTTAGTATTTTTTATATTATTTTAATATTAAATCTGTTTTTAATTCATAATAAATAAAATAAAAGTCAAAAAAATATAATTCTTTTTTTTTTAAATTATTTTTAATCATATAGGTCTTTTATAAATTAAATTTGCATTTTTAGGGTTAAAATTTGATAATTTAGGTTTTTAAGTCGCGTTTTTCGATTCCCGTTAACGTATTTTGTGCTTAAATCTTTAATTACTTTAATTGTTGCTTTCCTTTAGTTGTTTTTTGCATTAGCTGAAATAGAATCACAACCAAATCTTTGATCATTCAAATCGCACGATCACAAACTTAACCACGATTCCCTTTATGACTTCGTTGGGACTACGGGACCCGGGGGTTTTGAATTTTACTTTTGGTTTTTAAAATGTAATTGTCGTAAAACTTTCATCACTATCTCTTATTACTATTTGATAATTCGGTTTTTTTGTTAATATTTATATTTAATATATTTTATATATATATATATATATATATTATAGGCTATTAGACTTTTATCAATTTTTTGGCGCCACTACCGGGGAGGTGTGTGCGATTATCGTATTTACGTTTGAAGATTAGTGTTTGAAGACCCTTCCTCGTGAAGTTATCGTTCTATTTTATATAAAACTAAAAAAAAATACAAAAATATTTTATTTTTCTGGATTTATTTTCGTAGATTTATTAGAAAAAAACCAAAAATACTTTTCCTAAAGTATTTAAAAAAACAAAAAATTAAAAAACAACAAAAACAATCGTTGTATCACTTGTGAAATCGGCTCACTTTTAGATTACAAAATCTAAGAGAGGTTTAAGGAGGATTGATCCTACGAACTTCGACCCGAAAGGAGAAGGTTTTTAAAACGCTTCGCGCTTACCCGCTCCTCCGCTTCTTTGTGCCTTTTCTAGAGAGCTACCGTACACTTGTTCGATTATCGGTTACAAAAATATTTTTCTTTTTATTTCTCTTATTTTATTTTTAGTGCATGCGCACTCGCTCTTCATCGAATTTAATTGTCGAATCTTCTACGATCCCGAAGCGTCGTAATCGTAGATGTTCCAAGCAAAGAGTCTAACCATTTTCTCTTGAAGAGACTTTCGTAGTTACGATGGCCGATCAACGTACTATGTCAGAATTACTCCAAGCGCTCACCGAGGGTTACGGAGATGCTATCGTTATTCCCGCTATTCTCGCAGAGAATTTTGAGCTTAAACATGGTTTTCTAAATCTTGTAACTTCAAAACAATTTTACGGATTTGAGAAAGAAGATCCTCATGCTCATATTCGTTGGTTTAACAAGATTAGTTCCACGATTAAGTATAGAGATGTGCCTAATTCGTCGATTAAGCTTATGCTTTTTCCCTTTTCTATCGAGGGGCAGCCCGGATTTGGCTCGAAAAAGAACCCCCTCGTTCTATTCTTACTTGGGAAGATCTTGTTTCCAAGTTAATTAACCAATTCTTTCCTTCTTCAAAAACTACAAATCTTCGGAATAAAATTACGAATTTTCAGCAACGTTTTGATGAATCATTTTGTGAGGCATGAAACCGTTTCAAGGATCTCCTTTATGCATGCCCACATCACGGTTTTACGGAGTTGCATCAACTTGATACCTTCTACAATGCTTTAACCCCAACCGATCAAGATTCTTTGAATGCCGCCGCTGGTGGTAATCTTTTGACTAAAACTCCTCGAGATGCATTGACAATTATTCAAAACTAGTCAAAAGGTCACAACTCATGGAACAAACCGATTGTTTCAAAAGTGAGTACGAATGCTCCTTCTTCTTCTACCCCTTATTTTCCCGAGATTGCTGCTCTTGCAGACGCCGTTAAGGCTATGCTTGCTCAGAAATCTTCTCCTCCTGCTTCCGTGAAAGCAGTTGAGGAAATTTGTGTTACTTGTGGTGGTCCGCATCCTTACCACCAATGTCTTGCCACCGATGGCAACGTTTTTCCGGAATATCGAGATAATATTCAAGGATATGTTTCAGCAGCCGCAGTAAACTATAATCAGGGAAATACCGGATACCGTCCTCAGAGTGTAGCTAACCAAATTCGACCACCGGGTTTTGCTCAACCGAATGTGCAAAATAATCAAACCCGGTACAATCAAGGTTATAATCAAAACAGAGGAAATAATCAAGGAAATCCGAATTATCAAGCTCCGATTCAGCAAACTCAAGTTGCTCATTCGAATGAATTGTTGAACTACAAGAAGATAAATGATGCTAATATGAAAGCTATGCAAAATCAAATAAATAATGTGAAAAATGAATTGAGAAATGAAATGCAAACTTCAATGTCAAATCAAACCAATGAGCTTAAGAATATGATGGCTAGTTTTTTCCAAATGAATACCGCTTCTTCTTCGGGTTCGGGTTCACTTCCTAGCAACACCGTTGCTAACCCGAGAGGTGACTTGAAAGCAATCACCACCCGAAGTGGTATTTCTTATGATAGACCTCTAAATCCACCTCTTCCCAAGGTGGTGGAACGGGAACCCGAGGTGACAAAGGATGCGGTGCAACCGAGTACCAAAAACATCCAATCTCCGGTAGTCCAAACTCAAGCTCCAATTGATGAGCCCGTTGTTGCTCCTAAGCCTAAACCGTCTATACCTTACCCTTCAAGAGCTAACAAACAAAAGCTTCGTGAAAAAATGATAATCTAGCTTCGAAATTTGTTGAAATATTTATGGAATTAGATTTCGAGCTTAGTTTCGCGGATGCTGTTCTACATATGCCAAAATTTGCTTCAATGTTTAAAAGTCTCCTGAATAACAAAGAAATTTTTTTTGACTTAGCTAAAACACCGGTGAATGAGAATTGTTCGGCGGTTATCTTGAAAAAGTTGCCCGAAAACTTAGAGACCCCGGCAAGTTCCTTATTCCATGTGATTTTTCGGAGTTAGTTGAATGCTTAGCCTTGGCCGATCTTGGTGCAAGCATCAACTTGATGCTTCTTTCTATATGGAAGAAGCTCTCACTCCCCGAACTTACTCCTACTCAAATGATTCTTGAACTTGCAGACCAATCGACTACTAGTCCATCTGGTATTGCCGAAGATGTCTTTGTAAAAGTAGGAAAGTTCCATTTTCTGGCCGACTTCGTAGTCGTTGATTATGTTTTTGATCCTCGGGTTCCCTTAATTCTCGGGAGGCCCTTTTTGAGGACGGCACGTGCTTTGATTGATGTTTACGGCGAAGAATTAACTCTCCGAGTTGATGATGAAGCCATAACCTTTAAAGTTGGTCAAACTTCGAGATACTCCTACAATGATGCTGTGTCGATTAATCAAATCGATGTCATCGACGTTTCATGTGAGGAGTATGCTCAAGAAGTGCTTGGATTTTCAGATAGTTCTACGAGTGGCAATCCTACTCCATCTTTAGATCCTATCCTTTCTACTTCTTTCCCATCTCTCACTCCTTTTGAGGGAGGTGACTTCATTTTGGAAGAAATCAAAGCTTGTCTTACAAATGATTCAATTCCACCGGGAATTGATGATGACGACTTTGATCCAGAGGGAGACCTTCTTCTACTCGAGAAGTTATTAAACGATGATCCATCATCTCCTCTCCCTCTGAAAGAACTTCATGTTGAGGAACTTAAAATTGTAAAATCTTCTATTGATGATCCTCCGGAGCTTGAGCTCAAGGATTTACCTTCTCATCTTGAGTATGCATTTTTGGAGGGTACCGATAAACTACCCGTCATAATTGCTAAAAGCTTAAAAGAAGATGAGAAGGTCCGACTTCTAAAGGTTTTAAAGTCACACAAGCGTGCCATCACTTGGAAAATCTCTGATATAAAGGGCATTGACCCTCAATTTTGTACTCACAAAATATTAATGGAGGATGACTCTAAACCGGCAATTCAACATCAAAGAAGGGTTAACCCAAAAATTCACGAGGTTATCAAAAAGGAAGTTATCAAACTCCTTGATGCCAGATTGATTTACCCTATCTCGGATAGCCCGTGGGTTAGCCCTGTTCATTGTGTGCCTAAGAAGGGCGGTATAACCATAATTGAAAATGAAGATAATAAGTTGATACCTACTCGATTAGTTACGGGATAGCGTGTATGCATTGACTACCGAAAGTTAAATGATGCCACTCGTAAAGATCATTTCCCGTTACTGTTTATGGACCAAATGCTTGAAAGACTCGCGGGAAACGAATACTATTGTTTTCTAGATGGTTTCTCAGGATATTTTCAGATTCCAATTGACCCGTAAGACCAAGAGAAGACCACTTTCACTTGCCCTTATGGGGCGTTTTCCTACTGACGCATGCCTTTCGGCTTATGTAATGCTCTGGGCACGTTCCAAAGGTGCATGATGGCCATTTTCCACGACATGACCAAGGAAACAATGGAGGTCTTTATGGATGATTTCTCGTTCTTCGGGGATTCTTTCTCCTCATGCCTCTCCTATTTAGACAAAATGCTCAAACGGTGCGAAGACACTAATTTAGTTCTAAATTGGAAGAAATGCCATTTTATGGTAAAAGAAGGCATTATTCTAGGACATAAGATTTCAAAGTCCGGGATTAAGTTCGACAAAGCTAAAGTTGATGTTATAGCTAAACTCCCTCATCCGACTTCCGTTAAGGGAATTCGAAGTTTTTGTGGTCACGCCGGGTTCTATCGTCGATTTATTCAAGATTTTTCTAAAATCTCCTGACCGATGACCTATCTTCTTGAAAAAGATAGCCCTTTTATCTTCTTGAAAGAATGTATTAAAGCGTTTAATATACTTAAGAAGAAGTTAACCGAAGCTTCAATTTTAGTTGCCCCCGATTGGGACTTGCCCTTTGAAATTATGTGTGATGCTAGTGATTACGCTGTTGGTGCAGTCCTGAGGCAATGTAAGACCAAACATTTTCAGCCTATACACTATGCTAGTAAGACCATGACGGATGCTCAAGTACATTACACTACTACGGAGAAATAATTATTAGTCGTGGTATATGCTTTCGAGAAATTCCAGCCTTATTTAGTCTTGTCGAAGACCATAATGTATACAGACCACTCGACTCTTAAATATCTTCTTGCCAAGCAAGATACTAAACAGAGATTGCTCCGGTAGATTCTCCTACTCCAAGAATTTGATGTCATTATTCGTGATAAAAAAGGAGCGAAGAATCTCGCGGCCGACCACTTATCAAGACTTGAAAATCCCCACCAAGATGTTCTCGAGAAAAAGGAAATTACCAAAACATTTCCTCTCAAAACTCTTGGTATGGTTACCTTTCGTGGTGATTCTAGTACCCCATGGTTTGTCGACATTGCAAACTACCATGCGGGAAATTTTATTGTGAAAGGGATGTCGTCCCAACAAAAGAAAAAATTCTTTAAAGATGTTAAGCATTATTTCTGGGACGATCCCTACTTGTTTAGAATTGGTGCAGATCAAGTGATTAGACGGTGTGTTTTTGGCCAAGAAGCCGTTGATATCCTCACGGCTTGCCATAATGGACCCACCGGGGGACATCATGGTGCCAACTACACCGCTAAAAAAGTCTTTGATTCTGGATTTTATTGGCCGACTATTTACCGAGATGCCCATGACTTGGTCACACGGTGTGACGCTTGTCAACGTCAAGGCAAAATCTCGCAACGTGATAAAATGCCCCAAAATGCAATTCAAGTATGCGAGATCTTTGACGTATAGGGCATCAATTTCATGGGGTCATACCCCTCTTCTCGAGGGAACAAGTACATTCTCATGGTCGTTGACTACTTGTCTAAATGGGTTGAAGCAAAAGCGCTCCCCACTAACGATGCCCGAGTTGTCGTTAAATTCTTGAAATCTATCTTTGCCCGATTTGAAACTCCTCGTGCTATAATTAGTGATCGCGGTACTCACTTTTGCAATGACCAATTTGCAAAGGTCATGCTTAAGTATGGAGTTACTCACCGTCTTTCTATCGCATATCATCCACAAACGAGTGGACAAGTGGAGGTTTCAAATCATGGTTTGAAACGTATTTTGGAAAGGACCATAGGCGAAAATCGTGCTTCATGGTCCGATAAGTTAGACGATGCTTTATGGGCCTTCCGTACCGCTTTCAAAATACCCATCGGGTGCACTCCATATAAGTTAGTGTACGAAAAGGCTTGTCATCTTCCCATCGAACTTGAACACAAGGCCTATTGGGCGTTAAAACATTGCAATTTTGACCTCAAGACCGCGGGTGATCACCGAAAAGTTTAAATAAATGAATTAAATGAACTTCGGGATCAAGCCTACGAGAACTCTTTAATCTACAAAGAGAAAACGAAGAAGATTCATGACTCCAATATTAAGAACCGCGTTTTCAACGTTGGTGATCGAGTTCTTCTCTTCAATTCTCGATTAAAGATTTTCTTGGGCAAGCTCAAAACCCGTTGGACCAGACCGTTCATCGTTGCTCAAGTTTTCCCTTATGGTACCGTCGAGTTATCTCAAACCGATGGGCCAAACTTTAAGGTGAACGGTCATAGACTCAAACACTATTTTGGAGGAGACATACCACCTATGGTTGTCCCGGATCTCCAAACCTTCCCCATGGACAACTAAATTCGAGGACGAGTCAAGCTTAGTGACTCATTAATAAACAAGCGCTTCATGGGTGACAACCCATGCTTATCCTAATATTTTTATAGTAGTAGTAATGAATAAGTGTGACGTGAGGAGGTTTACCTCTTCTTTTCTCGTGTTTTGTGGTTTGTGTTGTATGTCCAAGATTGCCTCGGATTATGAAAACTCTCGTGCTCGTGGTTTTGTCCTTCGTTTACTCGAGTTTCAATCCTTAGCATGATTATGGGAATCCAATATCCTAAATCTTATCGACTAACGTTTATCTTTGAGCATACTTAATAAACGGCTTTAGATTTACGTAGAGACCTTTCTTAAAACATTAAAGACATTGTTTAGTTCTAGTATGGGAGGATCTATCGATTTGATTGTGCCTGCAGTCGTTGTTTTCACGTAATCCCGTTTTTACCACCAAAATACCAAAAAAATGAAAAAATTAAAAAAATTTCAAAAATAAAATAAGTGTTTTGTCACAATGTTTGACTTTCCTGCTGGGTAGAATAAGAATAAATTTTGACTCGATCGAGCGTGTTGAGCTCTTAGCTTTTTCCCTTAACCTTTATAAACTTGACTAATCTAGTTTATTTGACTAAGCATTCACGGATCTTTTTATTAAAGATTTTAAATTTGCGAAGAACGAGAAATGATAGAGTTAATTATGAGTTAGATGCTAAACAAGGATTATTTGGAAATCTTAAGAGCTCATAAGTGTAATTTGTGGTTTTTCCTCCCCGAAGCTTCTAACCAGACTAATAATACGTGCTCTTTTTGGAAATTAGACAAGTTAGTGGTTTTATCACTTAAAAGTCCTTTTTAAATCAACATTTTTAGACTTTTTAGTCTTAGTTCAAATTTATACTTAAATTTTCTAAAAAGAAATTTTCTCTATATATTGTGGTAATATAAAGTGTTAAAAAAAATGAGGTAATAATAATAATAATAAAAACTATAGGCTGATAAAAGTTTACTGCCTCTTGCCGGCTCACAACCGATGTGGCAGTCTTCAAAAGAAGGCCCATAGTAAGAATAATAATCCGAGACTGATAAAAGTTTGCTGCATCTTGCCGGCTCACAACCGATGTTGCAGCCTTCAAAAAGGTCGAGGATTTCCAAAGCCGAAATAAGACAACTGGATCATGGTCGGCTCGCATACCAATGTGATAGTTCGTTTAAAGGGTAGAGGTTATAAGTATAATTATAATAATGTTAAGTGTAATATATGTGATTTAATAAATATAGGGAAACTCTCTTTTTCTTAAATTTAAATATGCTTTTGAACTAAGACTATTTCGTTATAAGTTGTGGTTTTTCTAAATGAATTGTTTATTTAATGGGAAGCCTAAGAGTTTTTGAAACTGAAGGTCCATGAGTTCCGATACTATTCTCGGTGGGGTGTCAAAATCCTGGTCACCTAAGCCGGTCTCGGCTGGGATATGCCGAGAAGTAAGTCACTACATGGAATGATCTCGCCTTCAAAATCATAATTCTTGGGTGGAACGTAAAGCATAAAAATATTGCAATTTTCTTAAAAAGGTTGATCTATGGTTGAAATTTGAAATAAGCACATTCACCTAAGATATAATAATTGTCGGGAGTAAAAAGTTTCACAAGTTACAAATATGAGTTGTGTTAGCATCTTAACTTATATTTAATGGTGATTTCATTTTTAAGCTTGGTTTGGGACAAGTGAAAAATTAGGGACGATGAATTTATCCTTTTTGGGCATTTTAGGATTGAAGTGCTTCTTGTTCTATGACCCTAAAGGTTATGAAAATAACGAAAGTCCAGACATTCTAGTTAGAAAAAGAAAAAAATAAAATATAAAAAAATATGTGTGCCAATTAGTGTAATTATATAAAAATTGTCAAAACGGGGCTTTTCAAAGCTATTGATTCTTTAATTCCATTTGATGAACACTTAGCTACTTTTCGAGGTAATGAGTCAAGGGGAATTAAGACTCTTAGTCTTCTAAAGTGTTTACTTATAGCATTGCGTGAGGACACGACAATAGTTTAGTATGGGGGATTTTGGTATGTGCTTAATTACACATACCTTTGACCTAATAAAACAAGCTTAAATGACCAAAAATGGACTCAAATATATGTTTGTTTTGCTTTGTATACTGTGCAGGTAACGATAATTTACTAAAGGACAAAAATGAAGCCAAAACGGACAAAATAGAGCACGAAATTGGAAAGAGCATGAAAAACCGAAGCCGAAGACATAAGCATCTTATTGGGCCAATCCGCAACCAAGTTAATGGGCCGAGTCAGCCAATTAAGCTTATTTATTAAATTAAAAGCCCATGATATAAACCTAAATCATTTATAAAAGTCCAAGCCCAAAGTTAAAAAAACCAAGCCCAACAAAAGCCCAACCATAATCCCCTTTAAAATTATTACACCGTTAGTCCTTAGGGACTAACACAGTTAGTCCCTGACTCTTTGCACCGTTAGTCCCTACATCCTATTTTACCCTAACCCCGTTACTCTTTACCCCTAACCTCGTAACTCAATCAATAAGTATAAAATCATTCTCCTGCCATTTTTACTATTTACCCTCTTTCCCATTTTTACCCTGTAACCCGACAAAACCCACTCACACCCCACTTAACCCATCCCCCCAGATGATGACAAACCACCTTGGCAATCCTATGAGGGCTGATTGGACAAGATCAAATCAAAGGCTATTATGAGAGATAAAGAAACACAATAAGGGAATCAAGGGCTGAGATTGAAGGCTTGGAGAGCACTCTCAAACCCTCTCACAGAAGAAACACACCTCAAAGCTAAAGCTTCTCAATTCGGCTATAAATAGTGGGTGTTTTCACACATTAGGGGATGAAGTAATTTAGTGTAGTTTTTAATCAAGTCTTATTATTGTATTTTACAGCTTATTATAACTTTCTTTCAAGTATTGTAAACGTTTTTAAGGTTTAATGAAATTTTAAGTTTTTATGTTAAATCCTGTTTTTCTTATGTTAATGAATTATTTACTTTGAAAATGTTATAATAAGCTCTTATAAGCTCTTGTTGAAACTGTCTTGCTAAAGCAATTTGAACCTTTACATAGCTAATAGTGTTTAAGCAAATTTCACCAAAAATCCACCCTAAAAATACCTCAGTTTAACTTGGAAGATAAGCCAAACCTGGAAGGGCTTATATGACCATACTAGCTTGTTTTCAAACAAGCTAGAGCTTGTTGATAAGCTCTTGAGAGCATTTATGCCCTTGTTTTGAGCTTTACATTTTATAGCTTTAAACTGCTTATTGCTTATTTCTGCTTATTAGTTCTTATTTACTGTTTAGATTTGCTTATTACTTCTTATTAATGCCTAATATTGATGTTTGTTGCTTATTTGTAGTTTTAATCTTTTTAGTTTAACTTTTACTTAAAATCTGTTGAAAAACCAAAAACAATGTCTTAATCTGGTAGCTTATTGTTAATGCTTATTTGAAGGTTGAAATCTGCATAATAGGTCTAAATATACTTATTTATAATCTGGTATTTTAGATTGTAGCTTAAAATCGGACTTATATAAGCTTAAAATGTAAAAACAGATTTTAAAGGGGTGTTTGGCACAAGCAGCACTAACTCATGTTAGTGCTGTTTGAGTCATTTATGTTTTCAAATATGAATTTCATAAGTCATTTTAAGGTTTTCAAGTTAGATTTCAAGGGTTGTAATAGCTTAAAACTGATTTCATAGGTTTGTGTATTGAAATTTTGAATCTAAGATCATCAATCTCAGATTTGAAGCTTATATGCTCAAATCCTTGATTGTTGCTTTGACTTGTTGTTGTTCTGCTGGTTTAAGTCTTAATATGGTTTAGAAACAATGTGGTATAAACCTGCTTTTGTGGTTTAAGTTTTTAGTCAAAATCTGTCTAAGTGTCTTTCATTTTCCAAGTATAAAGTCCACTTTTCAATCACAAATCTAGATTAGTTAAAGTTAGTTTTAGAGTCTAAAAATTAATACATAAGCTCATTGTGATATAAGCTTAATCTGTTTTAGCTTATTTTGGATTTCAGTTTTCTTTTACTAGCTTAAATTTAGGGCTGCAATTAGTCTTTTCAAAAAGCCAAAAATATAGTAGAAGTAAACTGTCACTTTCATTTAGTCTTTTTCTAGCTTATTCCTTAATCTAGTTTGCTTAATTTTGTTTATTTGTGATTTTAGCTTGTAATACTTCATCTGTTTTTGCCTTTCAGCTTATTTCAAATGCTTATTAGCCTTAAAATGTTAGCTTAAACTTTGGTCTGAGTCCTTTAAACTTTTTTTTGAGTCTATTGTCCTTATGTTATTTGTTGCTTTTCATTTACTTGTTTTTGCTTATTTCTTTGTCCTAAGTGTTCCTAGGTGAATAGTCTCAATCTGTTTTTAGGTTTTAGCTTTTTCCTTGAGCTTATTATTTCTCTATTTGACTTAAATGTTTAGCAAAAAGTCTTCTTAAAGTGTCTTTAAGAGCAATTTGTCTTAAAGGTTTTCAATGCTTATTAGCTTATTTTATTTGCTTATTTATAGTCACAAGTGTTTATTAGGTTTAGGGAATGATCTGTTTGTAGCTTATTTGCTTTTCTGGTTGCTTATTAAGTCTAAAATGCCAAACAGTTTTAGCAAATAGTCATTTAGCTTAAAAACCAAATTTGTCATTTTAAGTGGCTTATTTCTGGCTTATTAGTGTTTTTTAGAAAAAGTTCCTTTTTTAAAGTTGCTTATTTTGGTCTTATATTTAGCTGTTTTAAAAAGAAATAAAAAAAATATTTGCAAAAAGGTAAGGTCCAGGACTTGAACCTGAGACCTTCCCTTAACATCACCAACACTTTAACACTCACACCCTTTACCATCTGCGCCCTTGGGACTTTTTCGTTATACATCCATACCATTTTATTTTTAACCCCTTTTTGCAGTTTAAGCCTTCAGCTCTATTTAGCTTATTTTTAGCTTATTCAAATAAGCTGTTGGACCCATTTTATTTTTCTTAGGATTAGATTTATTCAAAGTAGGTTTCGTGATTTTTTTAGATTTTTCTAAATTAGTTTAGTATTTTTTTTATAATATTTTTAGATTAAATTCGTTTTTAATTCATAATAAATAAAATAAAAGTAAAAAAAAATATAATTCTTTTTTCTAAAATTATTTTTAATCATTTAGGTCTTTTATAAATTAAATTTGCATTTTTAGGGTTAAAATTTGATAATTTAGGTTTTTAAGTCGCGTTTTTCGATTCCCGTTAACGTATTTTGTGCTTAAATCTTTAATTGCTTTAATTGTTGCTTGCCTTTATTTGTTTTTTGCATTAGCTAAAATAGAATCAAAACCAAATCTTTGATCATTCAAATCGCGCGATCACAAACTTAACCACGATTCTCCATTCACACTTCGTTGGGACTACGACCCGGGAGGTTTTGAATTTTACTTTGGTTAAAAGTAATTTTCGTAAAACTTTCCTCACTTTCTCTCTTACTATTTGATATTCGGGATTTTAGTTATATATATATATATATATATATATATATATATATATATATAGTATATAATTACTATATCATTTATTATATATTATATAACCTATATTTTATCTTAGTACATAGGCTATTAGACTTTTACCAAGCACATTTTTCATCTTTAAAAAATTTCACGTCATTATTTGTGGGTCCCTGTGTACTTTTCTATATAATATTGTTTGGGTTTTTCTAACTTGTGCCTTAGGCGCACAAGATAAAAAGGCAAGGGCTCACAAAAAAGTACAGAATTTGTGGGTCCCTGTGTACTTTTCTGTACCTTTCTCTGGATCCCTGTGTATTTTTCTGTACTTTATTCTATTCTTATTTTGTGCCCTTAGGGTACAAGTTAGAAAAGCCATTTATTTTGTTAATTTTAGTTGGTATACTAACTGTGATATGTGATTGTGATATGCGATTGTGATATGCTTTGGGATAGTTTTTTTATATTAACATGATCTGTGTAGTAATAGGGGTGATGAAGATGACCAGATCTTCCATTTTTCAGGTAAAGCAACTTTGAAGATGTGCCTTTTATATTTGTACTTTTATCATTATCTTGGATTTGTTTAATGATGGTGTTACGGTGATGATGCATTTTTCACAAAGAAAAATGTCGTCGGTAAGCTCAAATGTACCTTTTTGACAGTCTTTGTATATTTAAAAAGCACATCGTCCACAACAATATGGTTCCACTTGTAACCTTTTTACATTATTATACATTTACATGTATTTCTTTTAGAGTAAACTGCAAAATACATCCCTGTGGTTTGAACTTTCTCACATAATACATCCCTGTCAGAAACTATTGGCAAGTTACATCCCTCGTTAGGCAAATGTTTGCCACAATACATCCTTGGGTCCTAACTTCGTTAGTTAACAAGATTTTTAGGCCCTAGTATAGGGGTATTTTCATCATTTTCCTTTCCCATTTAACCCATCCCCGTCTTTCCCTTTTCTTTAAATGAGTTTTAAACTCATTATTCACCCACCCATCATATTTCACACTTTTCTCTCACACTTTGATGTGTCGTTGTGTGATGTATATTTTATTGATTCAAGTTTTAAATTTATATTTTACCGACTAAACCAAAAACAACATTTTAACGGGCAGTGTACCCGATCGGTAGTAGTTTCGTGGTAAGTAGGGTGTCGAACACTTGAAGCGAGGTTAAGTCTATCAATTTAATTAATATCTTGGTTATCTAATCTATGTTAATTCTATTCTATTCTAAACCTATGTTAAACCTATGTCAGTCTAAATCCTAATTCTAATGGGAAAATGGGGGTTTTCAGCCTGAGAGACTGGCACGGTTTGGTTGGTGACTACAATCAATTCAAGGAACTTTAACCCACGCAAGTAAATAAACAAAAGATAAAAGAGCGGTCGAGCCAAATATAAAAAAACTGTATTAGCCATTATTAATCCGATTAGAAAGTTGGTTTGTTTATTAAGTGCAATGATTTCTTCTCTCGAGGTGGCATATCATTCTTAAGACTTAGGTGTTACATCATCCTAAGACCTAGACACATTAATTCTGTCACAATTAAAGCATCTGCATAAAGCATCCTTATTTGCTGATTATAATCTATCTTAGGGATTAAAGCAATGGTGATCTTGTTAAACCTTAGCTCATAGAGACTTTACCCACTTACCGCTTAATGGTAATTTATACACTAGTAGTCCACTTGTCTAACTATCCAATGGAATCAGAACATTACTTGTTGAATTATCTAGGTCACCTGCTAGTCAACACGATCAATAAACCATTGGCAATATCCAATTAACTAGTTAAGCCCGAAGCGTATCCTAGACACAGACTTAGAAGGATAATATTTGTGATCCTATTATTCTAGATGTATAAATTACTATACGGAGAGCTATCCTGGACTCTAGATCTACTTGGTTCGTATCAATAGATCCAGTTGAATGATAGGTCGCATACAAAAGCGCGTAAACGAATGATACCAAAAACTAAACGATTACTAAAGTATATGGAATTACACGTTGTCTTCTATGGAATTGATAACGTTGCTCGACCTCTTCTGCTCTTTTTCTCCTCTGAAAATCGACTTTTATGGTTTAGGTATCGAGAATATGATTTAGTACACTTAAAACTCATTTTTGAGTTTTCTATTTATAAAGTCTAGAAGTCGGTTCGATACGGCGTATCCAAGTATTGGATATGGCGTATATACTCCGTATCGACGATTTCTTGGAGTAGGGACCACGCTTGATATCTTTCAGAATATTCATATACTATATCTTGAATATGGCGTATTGGGTCTCTCTGGATATGGCGTATTGGGCTTCATCCTTCTGTGGTCTTTGGTGAGTGCAGGCACAGATACGCCGTATCTTCCTTGATGGAGACGTATTGGTCTTCAGAATAGTAATCTTCAAAATATCTTTATTTAAGCTCCAGAATGCGCGCCTTTTGCTAACTTTCATCAATTACTCCATAATTACTGCAATTCTCAAATATAAATGATTAAGTAACAATTCTTTTCAATAACTATACAAAATGGGTTAATAACATGGGATAAATGATGCTATAAAATAGACGTTATTTGATGTCATCAAATATCCCTCCACTTGAATCCTACTTGTCCTCAAGTAGCCTTTAGAAGTTTATAAAAATGTATCCCTAAGGATATTTTTCCGTTAAAGCATTTATTTGACCTATTACAAGTACACAACCAAACACCTCACGAAATAAGAAGATGAAAACACTCAAATTACTCAAAATCACTCAATAATCTATGTGGTACCTGTAACTTATTCGCTTAATTTCATTGTCGTGAGAGTATGATATCATAAGCTTGGCTATGGATTAAACATCTCCACTAATAAAGCCAAGGAGTAAACAAGTTTATAAAGGTAAAATATGGGTTTTGAATGGAAAGGCTTTTTTCGGTTGATCATTCTACATCTTTCACCAGAAGTACCATTCCAAAGCGGCAGCTGTAGCCACATACATGGCCGTTAACGACGGAATAGACATGTGTGTTAGATCACTTTCCCATTCGATTTAACCACGGTTAGGATGAAGAATGACTATGGGTAGGAACCTCTAACTTTCACCAAAGTTCTCATAAACAACGAGGCAGCTAAGATATGCACATACATTGCCGTAACGAATGGAATCACATCCTCATTCGCGTAAAACCCATGGTTAATCATTAGTTGAGAGGGAAGTAAATTGTTGTTAAATAAAAATCAAGAAACTAACTTAGATTATTGACTAAGTAACGTTGCCTAGAAACTATATCCCGCCGTTACATGACAAAGACTGACTATTTACAAGTCTCTGATCATTGATAAAAAACAACAACCTACGTTTGGATTCCCGTAAACCCGGTCAACTTCCCAATCATCCCATATTTTTTACATACTTAAGGAAAGTGGCGATATCTTCCATTGTATACAATACTTCTACATCATTGATTTTTTGTAGCGTATCAACAAATAATTGATCCTTCGTGTAATTTCCTTGATAGTTGCGAAACGATTATCTTAAACTTTTCCTTTTCTTTTTTGTTGGGAATTTTCTCTATTTTTTTTTTTTTTCTATTTTTTTTTACTAACTTTATACGAACTCGGAGTAGTTTACCATATTCACGATATTATAATTCTCGATAATTCCTTCATTAGTTCTTCGTTCTTCGGATTCACCATTAATTGTGACGGTAGTAAAATCACATGAGTTTTGACTACTAATAAACATTCCCATTTGCAATGTGCTCTAACATTTACTAACCGCACAACGATAGAAAAATGACACAAGACTCGTGAAATCAAAATTTTCCACTTTAAGCAACTAGCAACTGTAAATAAACTTTATCTAAACAGGGTTAGGGGTTAAGGTGTTAAGGGTTTGTAACGAAACAAATAGTTGGTGTAGTTCTTAAAGATTGGCTTCTACGGGTTGTTTTTCTATTGGATCTTCAGCTTAAAGATGAGAGTGGAAAATGGGTTTAAAACGGGAAGTTAACTAACCGGTTGTTAATTTGTGAGTTAGTTAATATGAAAATGTAAAGGCGATTTGGGTTGGATTCTAAAATTTACCGATTTAAACAAGTTACTCAATTAATCTATATTGCTTCACTTGTAGTCTCGAGTGATCTACTAAGCAAAGTTCTAAAGTTAAACCTTACCGGGCACACTCATATTTTGCTAGGGTTAGAATTAAGGAGAAGAATTTGTTTGGGGGGTAAAACATTTGGAAAACGGAAAAGGCTAAATTCTCATATATCTAATTAAGGTTATTGTATATGGGGTTATTAGAACAAGTAACTTTAACAAAAAGTATGCTTGGAAAAAAAATTTTAATTTGAGATTAATTTAAAGCATTTTTTAGTGAGGAATAATTAGACTAAGTAAACATTCTAATTCCATTCCCCTACTTAAAATTATACACGTCCTTCGTTGTATATATAAAACATTAAATAGGAGGAACTTTAAAAAAGAATTAGAATGAGAAAAACTCCCCTGATCTTTGCTCGGTAGATTCTTCTAAGTTGTGTTTATGCGCAAGGATTGCTCGTGCTGAAAAAGTTCTGGAATCATAGCAACGAACAAACACACACCATAGATTCCAGGAAAATAACTTTAGGATTTCCAGATTTGTAAATTCTCTACCAATATTCATCGATATTCTTTTCACGAGGTCCTGTATGAAATATAGGAAAAACATATGCATTCCTATCTTGGTACCTACGGTTAATTTAAATTAAACTAAACAAACTAATTACTGGTCAGTCTGGTGGATACAGCGAATCAATTTAGTGAATACGCCGTATTCCAGAACTGACAATAATGTTTTTAAAGTGCAATAAAAATAAAGACTGATAACGTTCATACAATAAATACGACTAATGGTATGGAGCAGATACGCCGTATTGATGTCTGGGAAGACAGACTCGATAAAATTAAATAACAATCCGGGTTGTCTCTTGGGAAACACTTTTGTTTACAGCAAAGTCTTTAAGTTATACTTTTCTTCAGCTTTTATTCTACTCAGCTCTAGTCACCATCCATCCTTCGTCCATTATCCGAAGATTTCTTGGTAAGCCCGGTACGCCTCTTTTCTTGTGATAGTAAGATCGTCGTATTTGTCTTCTTTTACAGCAACATACTCTTCATCATTATTGAAAGAATATTTGATCATCATATATCTCCTTATATTGCACACCGGTAGCTCATGAATTTCACATAATTCTTCTTTCTCATTATCTCCAAGATTTATCTCATAAGCATCATCGTAGTTTGTATATATGTTCCATCGTCTCTTTTGTTCGTAACGTGACTCATCGTCATCTTCCTTGATCAACCCTTCCATGATAGCTTTGTTTCTTAAAGCTAAATCTTTAAGTTCACTATCTTTTTAAGCTTCGTACCACTCGTAATCCTGATAATGGAGTTGGTTTCCAATAATGTAAGTTTCGGGTAAATTTCCTCCATTACAGTATCCATCATCCTTCCAACTATATGTTGGCCATTTCGAACACCCAGTTTTATAATTGAAAGGCTTCCAAGTATGTTTAAGTGGTGTGGGTTTGGTCCAAACTCCAGCGTCAGTCCATGGCTTCTCATCGACCCACGGCACGTCCTTGTTCCATTCATAGATCCAATCATTCTTGTAATCTTCATAGGTCTTAAACCCTATAATATCCTTCGTAAGTAAATCCAGATCTACTTTGAGAAGGTAGTTAAATTCCTTAAATGCTTAACAGAGAGGTGTCTCCTAATCAAATATATTAGTGTCGATCCAAAAGACTTCATCAGTATCATCTTCATCATCAGAAGATTCCTCATCAGTGAGCTTTACTTCATCATCTCCTCTGATCTAGTAAATCCATAATGCTTCCATAGTATAATGATCCATTGTCTTGTAGTTGAAGAATTTTGATCCCAACCATTCAATAAATGCAACATCAGACTGATCATATCCCATATCATCATCAACTTCTTGTTCTGAATCATCATCCATTTTTTAGTCACATGGGATGTTAGCAACTTCAACTTTATACGTGAATAAATCATCATCCATTCTGCTTAATCAATTGACTTCATTGTTGAAAACTTCAAGTGGTGCATCACAAGTGAGCTGAACATCTTCGACCTTAACATCCTTAATTTTCTCGAACTCTCCTTTGATAACCTTTGTCATTCTTACTGCAAAATACCCAGAAAATTATCAGTAGAACCAGCGGGAGAAAGGTATTAAAAGAAATTTGTGGCTCTAAGTTCGAGAATGGAAAAGAACTTTATCAGACGATCGATACGCCGTATTCAATAGAAGTAAATACGCCGTATTGATTAGTTAAATGGATACGTTGTATTGGACAAAGAACTGGATACGTCATATCCGATGGAAGTGGATACGCCTTATTCAGCTATCGACCAGAACAGTGTATTAAGAAAAATAATTTAAATATGCAAACAATTAAACACACAAATATACAAGCAAACAATTAAAGGCAAATATACAAAATTTATAGAATATACAAGAATATACACTAATCTAAATTACACTAATCCTAAGGGTTAGATCTAATCTAATGTTAAAAACTAAAATATCAAATAAAAATCAAGATTAATTTTCACTCCCCAGCAGCGGCGCCAAAAATTTGATGTGTCGTTGTGTGGTATATATTTTATTGATTCAAGTTTTAAATTTATATTTTGCCGACTAAACCAAAAACAACACTTTACCGGGCAGTGTACCCGATCGGTAGTAGTTTCATGGTAAGTAGGGTGTCGAACACTTGAAGCGAGGTTAAATCTATCAATTTAATTAATATCTTGGTTATCTAATCTATGTTAATTATATTCTATTCTAAACCTATGTTAAACCTATGTCAGTCTAAATCCTAATTCTAATAGGAAAAAGGAGGTTTTCAGCCTGAGAGACTGGCACGGTTTGGTTGGTGACTATAATCAATTCAAAGAACTTTAACCCACGCAAGTAAATAAACAAAAGATAAAAGAGCGGTCGAGCCAAATATAAGAAAACTGTATTAGCCATTATTAATCCTATTAGAAAGTTGGTTTGTTTATTAAGTGCAATGATTTCTTTTCTTGAGGTGGCATATCATTCTTAACATTTAGGCGTGACATCATCCTAAGACCTAGACACATTAATTCTGTCACAATTAAAGCATCCGCATAAAGCATCCTTATTTGCTGATTATAATCTATCTTAGGGATTAAAGCAATGGTGATCTTGTTAAACCCTAGCTCATAGAGACTTTACTCACTTACCGCTTAATGGTAATTTATACACTAGTAGTCCACTTGTCCAACTATCCAATGGAATCAGAACGTTACTTGTTGAATTATCTAGGTCACCTGCTAGTCAACACGATCAATAAACCATTGGCAATATCCAATTAACTAGTTAAGCCCGAAGCGTATCCTAGACACATACTTAGAAGGACAATATTTGTGATCCTATTATTCTAGATGTATAAATTACTATATGGAGAGCTATCACGGACTCTAGATCTACTTGGTTCGTATCACTAGATCCAGTTTAATGATAGGTCGCATACAAAAGCGCGTAAACAAGTATAAATTGATAAACATAAACAAGCATTCAACGATAAATTAAGAAATCGAGATAAACAAATACCAAACATTCAGATCTTTATAATAATGGCTAATACCCGAAGGTATTAGCCTTCAAACGTCATAATAAATACAAGAGCAATTATTTAGCCAAGGTAAACTAACCGAGTTAACGAATGATACCAAAAACTGAACGTTTACTAAAGTATATGGAATTACAAGTTGTCTCCTATGGAATTGATAGCGTTACTCAACCTCTTCTACTTTTCTTCTCCTCTGAAAATCGACTTTTATGGTTTAGGTATCGAGAATATGATTTAGCACACTTAAAACTCATTTTTGAGTTTTCTATTTATAAGGTCTGGAAGGGCCGGTTCAATACGCCGTATCCAAGGATTGGATACGACATATTGGGGGTTTCTTGGAGTAGGGACCACGCTTGATATCTTCCAGAATATTCACATACTATTTCTTGAATACGGCGTATTGAGCCTCTCTGATACGGCGTATTGAGCTTTAATCCTGTGTGGTCTTTGGTGAATGCAGGCACAGATACGACGTATCTTTCTTGATGGATATGGCGTATTGGTCTTCAGAATAGTAATCTTCAAAATATCTTCAATTAAGCTCTAGAATGCGCGCCTTTTGCTATCTTTCACCAATTACTTCATAATTACTGCAATTCGCAAATATAAATGATTAAGTAACTACTCTTTACAATCATTGTATAAAATGGGTCATTATCATGGGATAAATGATGCTATAAAATAGACGTTATTTGATATCATCGGGCACAAAGGCAAACACTAAACATGATATTGGGCCTACTTGCTGTTAGGTATAATAAACTACCTATCATGCCTCGATACTTGATACTATCTACCGACTCACACTCTTCGTCTTTTGTAAGTTTAGTATCGAAGGACATGGAGGTTTTCATTGGTTTAGAATCTTCTAAGCCAAATTTCTTAAGCATTTATTTAATATATTTAGATTGATTAAAGAAGATACCATCTTCTATTTGTTTTATTTGTAATCCAAGGAAGAAGTTAAGCTCACCCATCATGCTCATATCGAACTCGTCATGCATGATTTTGGCAAATTCATCGCACATGTCTTGACAAGTCGAGCCGAATATAATGTCTTCGACATATATTTGAACGATGATAAGATTTGAACTTTTCTTCTTAGTAAAAAGTGTGTTATCTACAATTCCCATTTTGTATTCATGTTTAATAAGGAAAGCTTTTAATCTATCATACCAAGCTTTGGGTACTTGTTTAAGACCATATAAAGCTTTCTTTAGTTTATAAACATGATCCAGATTTTTAGAAATCAATGAATCCCAGAGGTTGTGCTACGTATACCTCCTCATTGATAAAACCGTTCAGGAATGCACTTTTTACATCCATTTGGAATAGTTTAAAATCTAAGGCACAAGCATAAGCTAATAATATCCTAATAGACTCAAGTCTAGCAACTGGAGCATAAGTTTCATCATAATCGATGCCCTCTTGTTGATTGTAGCCTTGAGCAACTAACCTAGCCTTATTTCAAGAAACAACACCGTTCTCGTCTAACTTATTTCTAAATACCCACTTAGTTCCTATGATTGTCATATTCCTAGGTTGTGGAACTAACTCCCAAACGTCGTTAGCAACGAATTGATTTAATTCTTCTTGCATGGCGACTATCCAACTTTCATCTCCTAACGCTTCATTCACATTCTTAGGTTCTATAGTTGATATAAAACAAAAGAAGTTACTTTGGTTTTGGGCTTGTGACCTAAGGGTTCTTTGGTTAAGGTTTCCTATGACATTTTCTAATGGATGGTTCCTAGATTCCTTAATGTTGAAAATTTCATCAATCTCTAAAGTTTCATCCACAATGTCATTTTCTAGGTTTTTTTCGGTGACCTTAATTGTTTCTTCTTCATCTAAGTCATCATCCACCAAGGGTGATATCTTAGAAGGTGGAGGAGTTTTATCGAATGTCACATAAGTGGATTCTCGACGTTTCCTAGTGAGTTTTGTTTAGTCTGATGAGCTTTACTATTTTAAGAATAATCTAAAAAGACACATTCGTATGACTTTAGGTCAAACTTGGTAAGGTAGTCTTTGGTGTTTAAAATGAAGCACTTGCTTCCAAACACTCTAAAATAATCTAACATAGGTTTCCTACCTCTTAAGAGTTCGTAAGGTGTTTTTCCTAGAATGGCTCTAATGAGGATTCGGTTGAGAATGTATGTTGAAGTATCTACGAGGTAACACCAAAACGTTTGTGGTAACGATTGCTCCGTTCAAGCATAGTCCACTCATTTCCATGAAGAGTCCTACATTTCCTTTCGATCAACCCTTTGATTGAGGAGTGTTGTGGAAGCCGAGAATTTATGTTGTAATCCCAATTGGGCATTACCAAATACTCTCCAAATTGCACCTCATTATCAAATTCTCTACCTCTACCGATGGTCGGTTTTTCTTATGACACTATTGAACAACCTAATTGGTTTGGTTTTTCCCACTAAATATTTCGAATTGATCGAAAGCTTCAGTTTTATCCTTAAGAAATCTAGTCCAAGTATACCTAGAGTAGTCATCAACTATGAATAGTGGTGGTAACGGTTTCCCTCCGTTAAATCGGTCCGGTGGATGGACGAAGAGATCCATAAGGGAGAAGTTCTAAGCATCAGTCGTTGAGACCGATATTCTTAGCTTTGTGACTACGAGAGCTTGTATTTCCCCATGTTGCAAGCATCATAAAAATGTTGATCAAACTTAAGCTTAGGTAGGTTTCTAACTAATTCCTTGGAAGCCAATGATTGAATAAGACGCATATTTGTGTGACCTAATCTCCTATTCCACAATGTGGAATTTTCATCAATTGTTTCTAGAAAAATTTGATCATTTGTTTATTTCCTATTTCATCACATATAAGCTTTTCCCTTCTTAATGACCGTCTACTTATGACTTATACCCATCCTTAGTGATTTCACATCATATACAGAGAAAGTTACTCTACACTTATTGTCCCCTATTTTGATCATATACTAGCAAAGTTAAATCCTAATTTACAACATGTTTTACATTATCTATTATTGAGAGAGGTCATTAGAAATCATCCTTTTGCCAATGAATGTTACTACGCAGATTACTACCCAAAAATGACCGTTACCATAAACGGATCCATTGTATGCCTTGTAACGTAAAGACGAGATTACCGGTTACCCCGTCAATGTTTTAGAAGCTTTCGGTTACCTTAATCATTTGTCCGGTTCCAAGGTCGACTCCAAAGGCATATCTACTTATATAGTATAATTACTCCAAACACTTATGTGTCCCTAATATCTCATGGGGTCAAAGGTTGTTAGTGCTAAACATCCCTTGCATTTGATGCAATTGGTTGGGATGAGGAAATGGAGAAAACATTTCCCATGGCATGTAACTTTGACGTGGAAAGTTATTCCAAGTTACAAGAAAGCCATGAGGTTGATTTTGTCGACCAATGTTCCTTTTTGGTTGCGATGTTTTAGCATGAGGATAATTATTATTGACTCTTTTAGGAGGTGGAGTTTTTAATCTAAAATTTGGTTTCGAAAATCCAACTCTGGATTTTGACAATGGCTTATAGAATTGTTTAAATTCATTTTCACTAGCAACGGGAACTTTGGCTTTGTTTACAATGATGTGTTTTGGTCTAGGAACCAAAATAGATTTTTGAAAAGACACACTTTTCTCAGATCCAGGCGTTGCTGGTGGCGGTCCCATAATTATTTTGGGGGCCTCCTGGGCACTTTGGGGGCCGCCAGGGTACTTTAGGGGCCGCCTATATTTATAGGACCTCCATCAGAGGACACATTTTTCTAAGATTTTACAAATTTTATTTCCTTAGTTCCACTAGATGATGCTTCAATATGAATTGTAAACCCTAACCTATTTTATCACCCGGAGGTTTATTTATTACTAACATTCATTTAAAGCAATGTGTACTCTTTTTAAATTTATTTAATCTAGTGGATTCTTCTTTAAGTTTTTCATTCTCAATTTTAAGCGTATGACACTTTGCACAATCGAGATCAACTCCCTTGTTTTTCTCGAGTGTGGATAATTTATCTTTTAATTCTCTAAGCTTGTTTTCTAGACTATTTCTTTAACTTTTTGTTCTTAGTGATTATCTTTAGAACTTATTTTGCATAACTTTATCATATCATTGTCTAAATTTATTTCAATCACTAACAGTAGATGATCAGAACATACCTTACTTGATGCAGAGCTACAAGAAATGTGTTTCATCTTGACCTATTCATCATCTTCTCACCGCTATCGTCATCAAGAGCCTCTGACAAAACGCTCTTTGGGTTCTTATCTTTCGTGGTTTGGACATTCTCCAATATATGATTCAGGTCGCCGCATCCTAAAGCATTTTCAATCACTTTTACCGTTCTAGTCATCAAAGCTTCTTTGGAATGTCTTTTGTCATTCCGAGGTTGCTCAACGAATCTAACCCCTGTCTTTTAAAGAACTCTTAAGTCCTTTTACCGCCCATGCGTACTCTTCGTCTTCACTACCGAAGTCCAAAAACTATTTAATCACAAGATTCATTCTTAGCCTTTAAAGCAAATATTTCCTTTTCAACTTTTGATTTGACTATTTCAGAATCTTTCTTGTGATCATTTCATGAACTTTGAGGTTCCCGATAAGTTCCTCAAGAGATAGTGACGTTAAGTCTTTCGACTCTTTCAAATCGCCCTGAACCTTTGCTCTCCACTTAAGGATGTAATCCCTAACAAACTTCTATGTATTCTTACTAATTAATAAACCTTCATCAAGAGCTTTTACACTAGTAATAATAGTATTAAATTTCTTAAGCAAAAGCATCTATCTATAGGATTATTCGTCTTCGAAATGACGAATTGTTTCATTACGTGAACCAAAAGGTCAATCTTATTATCTTTGACTTGGCTATTACCTTAATGGGTGATTAACAAAGTTTTCCAAATTTCTTTTGCCGTGTTACACATGAAAATTCTTTCATATTCTTTTCTTGGCAAAGCATTGTAAATAACCATTTTGGCTTCATTATTTTTCGCAAGTCTCTTTTTGAAAAATCGGTTTTGTTTTTAAAAAAGGGATAACCTCATCTAATTTGGTTACCGGATTTTATACAATAGGTTGAAAATCACCATTGGTAATAACATGCCAACGATCTAGATCTTTTGATTTAACATATGTCTCGAATCTATTTCTCTAATAAATAAAACTATCGCTTGCAAAGAGTGGTGGTCTTTGCATAAATTGCCCTTCTAGATATTTTTCGGAATCCATATGTCGATCCAAGCTTTAAAATACAGTATATTTTAAAAATCTTGAGTGACCTTGCTCCTGATACCAATTGTGGAAACTAGAAGGGGGTTGAATAGTTTACACGTTTGTTTTACGTTTTAAAAGTTTACTTTCAAAAATGTTTAGATTCGAGTTATAGGTTCAACCAATTCACAATATAAACAAGCAATAACTATCTAAACTAAAACTAGATAACAACAATAATAATATAAAGAGATAAGGAAAGAAACGACCAAACCAAGACACTAAGATTTTATAGTGGTTCGGCTACGAAGCACCTCTTCGCCCTACTCCACTCCCCAGATATCCGACTTGAGATTTCACTATATCAACAAGCTCCCTTTAGGCAGAGAAAACCGTTTACACGTCGCTTACGTTATTTTTTAACACTAAGCTAAATGTCGAGTCCTAATCTTAGATAGAACCAATCTACCACTTCACAAGATATACACACTCACAAGATCTACACAATCGGATCTACACAATATCCGAATCACACAAATACACAAGATAAATACAATAGAGGTTTGTTACTTAGAAGAAAAGAGGAGATATCACTAATTAACACTTCGTTTCTTGACGAATACGAGTGTTCTTCTCTTGCACTTGAATGAGAGGGAAAAGATGAGAAGAAGAGATTAGTCAACTTGAAACATGATTCAAAGTATGTTAGTGATCAAGATTATTAGTGAGAGAAATAAATTTTAAAGAGAGAAAGAAGAGACTGAAAAATTTCGTGCAAAGAGGTATAATTTTAGCAAGGGGTGGATCAGTATTTATAGACAGGAAAAGCCAATGCTAACTAGTGGTAGTTCCGGCGGTCTCATATATAAGGGGGCCGTCACCTAGACTTCGCTCCCTTTTTTGTCTATTTGTGGGGAAGGTTGTATCTGGTGTAGAAGCTTCTGTTTTGGGGGGAAAATTTAAATTTCAAATTTTATGTTTTTAATAAAACTTTTCTTTTAATTAGAAAATATTTTGTATAATTAATTTTGTGAAAATCTTTTGTAAAAATGTAATAGATGAGAGAAAAATATTTTCTTGATCACTAATCATGCTTAATGATTAGTTTGTTCATACCTTAGTGATCCCCACTGAATCTTAGAAAGGAATTAAACGATTAATAATTTGTTAAACGTTTAATTTTATCGTAAACGTTTTTACATTTTGTTATTATCAAAACGTTGAGAGGTCGAAAAATATAAATAACGTTTTTAGACATTATTTGTATTAACAATAATGATCGAGGTGACGAATGATTTATGATGCAAAAGATCCTGAAGCTCATCTAACTAAAATGGTACATCTTGACTTTCTTATTGTTATATAAGAAATAAAATTTCCATGCCATATAGAGCTATAAGATTGCTTCCATTAGAAATCTAAAAAGGGCTTTGGATATAAAGTCCATTGCCAAATAGTGATAGAAAATAATTTGGGCTAAACAAACAAATAAAAACTTTGGTATCTGTTGACCCGATTCCAATGGTTCCCTCCTCAAAAGGGCATCGCTTAGTGTATTATAAGAGTACCGGGCAACAGTAAATAAAATTGTCAAAATAAATAATTTTCTCCTTTCGTAAAATGAATTGTTAATAAAACGCATCTAGCCAATCTCTCTTTATCAAAGGGAAAAACAAAACTTTGGTTAAAATCCATAAAATTCTTTCACTATGAGTTTTAGCTAATAATATATTTTCGAATAAAACATTAGTGTATTTTGGGTCCAAATATTTAAGAAATTAAAGCAAACCATTGCTTAAAACAAAAAAATAGGAATCATAGCTACTATTTAAAAACTCATACCAATTTAGTTGGCTTCATTAAAATATGGTCATCACGAATCCATATGGATTCAAACTATGGCAATCTGACTAAATTCTAAAGGTATGTTTTCGTAATTTTTCTTCTTTGTATCTTTGTTTATGCTTATTCTATATGGTGTGTATTATTTGATTTTTGTAAGTAGATTTGTATTTGGGCCTTATGACTCATCGATACTTAATTATGTGGGCTTACTTTTTTTTGTCTAGTTGGGCCTCATATATGTGTGTATTTGTTTTATTCTTTTTAATCCATAAAAATATTTGTTCTCATCGGTTTAGCACACACAATTACTGTTTCATTCTGTCGCCACATTCTTCATCGAGTTAAAATTTAGTCATCTCCGGTCATAATATTAATGTCTAAACATCAAACATTTGGGGTATTAAGCTTCAGTATTCAAATTTAATCTTTCCTCACACATTCCCATAAACCAATAGCCACCTTGCCTATTATAAATTTTCTTCATCTCATCCAGTATCACTCTCACCTCATTCAAAAATCAAACTATCACATTCTACCTCTCATTCAAAAATACCGTATACATTCATCCATTGAATCTATCTCGGAAATCTTCAGTCCCATCATTCATCATCATCTCGCTCATAATGCTCCTATACCTGATACTCAAGTTCTCTCATGGCGATTTGTTCTTTGTCTTGGCATTTTACATTTCTGTTGAATTTTCTATCCCTTGTATTACATTAAGCATCGAAATAAAATATATTTAAGATCATCATGTGCTTTCTTTTTGTACCATGATTGTCATTTACTTTTTGTGTTTTTTATATGAATTTTACATTCCTCCGTCACTCGTTAAAACACCCGTTTAGAATAAAGTGGTAAACTAACTAATGTCAAGAACACTAATAGAATAAAACTAACTAAAATATTTTTGAACCAAATCAAAAACAAAAATATTGATGAGGTGTCATTTTATACACTTTTTCGGGGTCGTTTAACCTCCTAAATCATGTGTTTATGCCCAAAATATGTACTTAATCGTTCCTTTTCAAGTATTTTGCATTTGGAAGGCATTTGGAGGAAATACACGTGACTTGGGCTCATTTGGAAAAGAAACGGACAAGACTACGAACCAACACCAACATGGCTCAAGAATTTCTCTACAGTGGCTGGAGACGGCGTCACAAATACAACGTGACGCCGTCACAACGATGATCAAGACGGTGTCACAAGATTCCAAGACGGCGTCAGAGCACACGATCCAACTCATTATCTAGAATATTCTCTTTCATGATGGCGTCATGATTAAAACGCGACGTCGTTACAACGATTTTCCTATATATACAAACCCAAATTTAGGGTTTTAAGTACATAACTTTAGAATAAAAAGAGGGTACGAACCCTAGTTTGTTTAGTCACTGTTAGGGATGAATTTAGGGCCAAAAACCCTAAATGTACTTCCTCCAACTTATGTTTTTAATCAAGTAAGGTTTTCATTTAATGCATTCAATATGTCTATGTAGTTGGTTTGATTCATCTATGTTCTTCGCTTTACTTATAACAGTCTTGGCTTAAAAACCTCCTATTATGTATTATTTATGATTGTATGAAACCTTGAATGTAATCTTATGTGTTTACTATCTTGTGATGGAGTGCCATGATTTAGGTCTTAGAAAACCAGCTTTTGTTTGTATCGCTGTTGATATGTCTTAAAACATGATTGTGTAGAAAGGATACCATCGAGTAACAGTATTCATACTACCTTGCCCCCTAATATGGTTGATACACTTTTAATATATTTCACATGCACTTAGTGTACTCTTAGGGGCCTTGTAATAGTCTTCATACTACCTTACAGGTGCGTTGCTCTAACAGAATACTAAGTAGACGGTGGGTTTGTGTAATTCGTTCATGACTTAGGAAATAATTACACAGATCATCACAAGTGTGACAAGGCAACAACTCTAGGAGAAGCAATCTAGGGAGTAATACATGATTAAATAAACACAGTCTTTTATCTTATTGTTATCACCACTACTTTAGATTTATATTTAGTTTAATAGCTAAAACCAAACCAACCTCTCCAATATATGATTTACTTGCTTTCCATAACACATAAAAATACAAAAAGAATCTTCCTTCAAAAAAATAAAATAAGAAGAAAAATATTTTTGGAATTTTTTTTTATATTTTTTATAAGTACGAAAATAAACTTTCCGAAGAAAAGATCTTCAAGGCACAAACTTTAAACACCACGGGAAAATCGTACACCTCTCCCCGACAGCGGCGCCAAAAACTGATTCGATATAAATATATTTAATAAAATATATAAAATACCAAATAGTAATAGTAGTATAGAGAGTATCCCGTTAGATAATAAAATCACTTTAGAAAAAATTATAGTCTATCTTCCGAGTGTCGTTTCCACGGCGAGAGATGGATTGAAATTCACGAGAATGTTTCGTTTGGTGCTTGAATGACAAATATATTTTGGTTTTGGTTTTAAACTATTTTTAAACTAAAAATTAAACTAATATTAATTCTAAAATTAAAAACTAAAACTGATTTAAAAGATATAAATGACAAATATGCTTGCTAAGTGGCGTGAAATGTTCCTTAAGTGCGGGCTTAGGTTTTACGAATTAAAATCCTAAAAAAAAAAGTTTCAAGAAATTAAATGACAAGTAAAGTAAAATGCTTTTAAAAATAAATGACAAGTATTTAAATTGCATTAAAAGTA
>BQNB010005558.1:0-16720 GCA_026074375.1 Tanacetum coccineum
TGACATTCTGTATGCATTTGCTTACATAAAAACCTTCAATGATTATTGGCCTAGGTATCGAGTAGAATGAAGACGAAAACGATTGACTGTACACTTTGGGACATGACACGCATTTTCTCAGCTGCAACAAGTAGTAGTTCCATGTTTTCATTTTTATTGCAGTAGAATAGCTTCTTAATGATAGTTTCATTTTCTTTATATGTGGCAGGAAAAGCTTCATATTATGGAGTTATAGCGCACGGATTTGCGCTCGATGAGGGGTAAAAATATGAGTGAATCTGAGGTAATCATGCGTTCTTGAATCATCGTAGTAAAGTGTTTTGTGGTTCGCTGCACACACAATTGAAACACCAAACCAGTGCGGCTGCTGTAGCTGCACCAAATGCACTTGCTGCAACATACAAGAAAAAGTAGGCAGCTGCTGATGCAACTACATCAGATACACATGGTATTCAGAAGCTTTTACAACCGTTTCATGTCGGTATTGAAAGATTTTTCATGACTGTAGCATCCGTTGCGGATTACCTTTGAATACTTCGACCTGCATACGAGAGCTTTCAGGCAAGTTGACTCAGTAAATGTCTATGTTTATGTTACTAATTTTATTTGCTTCTCAAATATGCCGTGCCATGATTGTTAGGTAAAACGGTGTTCTGAAAAGTCGATAAAGCTTCATTTTTTCGAAGATCAGATACAGAAGGCCGGTTTACTACCTACAGTGCAACCAGATGTAGGCTTGGAGGCCTTTGCTTGAATTGTCGTTGATCAAGATTACATTTTAGGGGCTTTTAAGCCATCGTGCATCATTTCAATCACGCTCAACGATGGTAAAACTCGCAAACAGGTATGCATTTCTTATCGTTATATGCTACAGACTAAATGAAGATTACTATACCAATCATAAATACAAATATCGTACATTCTTATGTGTGATCGGCATAGTCTAAGGAAAATATTTTTTACATGTCGGTGTAAGATTTATGCATTGTAACTGCTATTGTATTGAATTGTGCTGCTTTTATTCTTTATAAAACTTAATTCACTTTCCTTTTTGGGCTGAAGAGGTTGAGATATATCAGTCACGTAAATAATCACAGCTTACAACAAAGATCTTCTTATTACTAAGACAACCTAAAGTAATCAGTAAGCTTTTAGTTAATATTTTTTTTTTTGAAAAGCGCCTTTTACTAATTTTTGAACAGCTGTGATAAATTGAGTCAATGTGGAAGAAATAAAGCAAATGCAACGGTAACACATTGAGCCGTTGGCTCAATATTATATTTTTGTAACAATTAATTGTAAATGACCCAGAAGTAAATCTGATATAAATATAGCGTGCACCTCATATTCTATGTTTGCTTATCACTGTTGTTATTCGAAATCTCACCATGTGTGTACATTTTCTTCCCATGTTGCTAAGTTCGCGGCGACTTGCTTTTAAGTACAGGCATCTACCAAACTTTGTTACACTTTTCTTGCACATAGCCATTTCAGGTCATATGTTTTGTACGCTGTTCGCGTACTTTTTTTCACTCGCTATATGCAACTCTATTTATAATTCATTTTTTGCCACCGTATTAAAAATAGATCATGTGAATAAAATCCGGCCGCCTCCAAAATTTAAGATTAGACTCGTACATGAATCTTCTGCATATGATTTTGTGAAGCAACTTCTTAGTTGTTTTTATAGATGAGCATGATAATATATTGATGCATTATTAACATTAATCTAAATAACTTCAAGGGTTTAATTATGTATGGTTAGTTAGCAATGTGATTGTAAATACTAAACAGGGTTAATGAATTTATCAGTATTACACTTTTCGCACCAGTCAGATTGTTATTTAGCGTCAACTCTAGTTACCCTGTTTAGTATTTACAATCACATTGTTATTTAGCGTCAACTCTAGTTACCAATCTGACAGGTTCGAAAAGTGTAATACTGATAAATTCATTACCCTGTTTAGTATTTACAATCACATTGCTAACTAACCATACATAATTAAACCCTTGAAGTTATTTAGATTAATGTTAATAATGCATCAATATATTATCATGCCCATCTATAAAAGCATCTAAGAAGTTGCTTCACAAAATCATATGCAGAAGATTCATGTATCAGTCTAATCTTAAATTTTGGAGGCGGCTGGATTTTATTCACATGATTTATTTTTAGCATGGTGGCAGAAAATGAATTATAAATAGAGTTGAAAATAGCGAGTGAAAAAAATTACGCGAACAACATACAAAACATATGACCTGAAATGGCTATGTGCAAGAAAAGTGTAACAAAGTTTGGTAGATACCTGTACGTAAAAGCAAGTCACCGCAAACTTAGCAACCTGGGAAAAAAATGTACACACATGGTGAGATTTCGAATAACAACAGTGATAAGCGAACATAGAATATGAGGTGCACGCTATATTTATATTAGATATTTATTTCTGGGTCATTTACAATTAATTTCTACAAACATATAATATTGAGCCAACGGCTCAATTTGTTACCGTTGCATTTGCTTTATTTCTTCCACATTGACTCAATTTATGACAGCTATTCAAAAATTACAAAAAGGCGCTTTTCAAAAAAAAAGATTTACTAAAAGATTATTGATTACTTTAGGTTGTCTTAGTAATAAGATCTTTGTTGTAAGCTGTGATTATTTACGTGACTCATATATCTCAACGTTTTCAGCCTAAAAAGGAAAGTGAATTAAGTTTTATAAAGAATAAAAGTAGCACAATTCAATACAATAGCAGTTACGAAGCATAAATCTTACACCGACATGTAAAAAATATTTTCCTTACACTATGCCTATCACACATAAGAATGTACGATATATGTATTTATGATTGGTATAGTAATCTTCATTTAGTCTGTAGCATATAACGATAAGAAATGCATACGTGCTTGCGAGTTTTCCCATCATTGAGCGTGATTGAAATGATGGCTAGGGATTTTACTCCCCAAAATCAAACCCAAATCTGGCCCGAATTCACTGTTTTGACCACTTTTCTTGCAAAAATCGTTTGACTAACTTCCCTACCTCAAAACCTTTCATAGTTGGACTTTTTGAAAACTCGACTCTCTAAGATTAATTTTAATCATAAGATTCACCTTTTAAATTTTTTTTATCATTGAGATATCATTCGTTGAACATGGCCTAAAATTATGCGAAACCCTAATTTCAATTTTAACGCGTTCTAGACTGACCGATTACACCAATATGCTTTTAATCCAACCATGATCACTCCCATACATATTAGTATCTCTTAATTATAGAAAATAAACAACCCCAATTGATCCATCAATTAATGTTACAATAATAAAAAGAATTAAACAAGAACGTGGGAGAGATTATACCTAAAGCTTACTTGAATAACACTCGATCTAACACTCCAAAATTCTTGATCAAAATTTCGTGACACTCTAATCTAACACAACATCCAGAATTCTGATCAAAAGTATTCTGAGTATTACTCTGTACACTTCCTATTGTTACAGGAGTCAGCGGAGGGCGTGGGTGGGGGGGTTGTGTGGAGTTTGTGAGGGGCTTAGGTGGGAGGATGGGTTGGTGTGTAGCATTGGAGGGGGGTTGACGGAGGGGGAGAGTAGCGGTTTACTACTACCGAGGACATCAACAACCCACCCCCAAGGGGAAGGAAATGAATTTTTTTGTGTATTATATAAGTTTTAGAAAAGAAAAGCGGAGAGAGTTTACAACGATTACATTTCATTTTTTACACTGCGCTAATCAAATACAAATTTTGAACTTTATATAAAAACTATTTTTTTTCCCTTTTTTTTACAACAACCGACAAACAACAGCACCCCTTTATGTTTATGTTTATAATATATTTTTTTAAAAATTTTTTTAAAAATTATTTATTACTTAATATCCTTATTTTTTGTTATTTTTAAGAAAACCCTTTATTTATTTAGTAACCTTTTAAATAAAAACTAGTTTTAACTTACTATTTATAAATTTTCATTTCATAATTACTTTCTTGAATTAGAAAGACTGATACTTAACTAATATAAATACTAGACTTAATTTATTCCTAAGCATATATGCTATATTCGCTTTACGCTCAAACAACAATTATTCAACCAATAACAAGATCACTCATACAATCATGCTATCATTTCCATTGTCACAAAATGTGAACGAAATGAAATAGCTACTAAAACCACAACTAAATCATAATAAAATGAACATGCATCACGGATTGATATCAAACACGCATATAAGATCACATCAACTCACAATTATAACACATATAAAGGCTTTAGTCAACTCTAAAGGTTTGACTAACCTGCTCAAGTCACGGTTGTTATAGTATCTCCTCCATAAGGAAATCTCGTCCCGAGATTTAACTAGTAGGTTCAACAGCACAATCAGCAAACAATCGAGGATACTTAGCTTTCATTTGGTCCTCACATTCCCACATGAACTCAAGGCCACATTTTGAATTCCAATGAACTTTAACGATTGGAATCTTACTACGTTTCAAACTCTTAACATCACGGTCAATAATTTCTACAGGTTTCTCAACAAAACAAAGGGTTTTGTCAATATTTATCTCGTCTAGTGGCACATGCAGGTTTGCATCCGTCAAACACTTCTTCAGATTCAACACATGAAATGTGTCGTGCACGCTATTTAACTCTTCGGGCAATTTTAATCGAGAAGCTACGGGGCTGATCCTTTCAAGGATTTCAAATGGTCCCACATACCTCGGTGCCAACTTACCCTTCTTTCCAAAACGTATCACTCCCTTCCAAGGTGACACCTTTAATAACACTCGATCCCTAACGTCAAACTCTAGTGGCTTACGCCTATGATCAGCATATCTTTTTTGACGATCTCTCGCCGCTTTGAGCTTTTCCTTTATCACAACTACCTTATCAGTCGTCTCCGGTACCAATTCCGGTCCAATCAACCTACTTTATCCAATTTCAACCCATAGGACAGGCGACCTACACTTCCTTCCATACGGTGCTTCGAACGGAGCACATCGAATACTCAAATGGTAACTATTATTATAAGAAAATTCAGCTAACGGTAGGTGGACATCCTAACTGCCACTAAATTTGATCACACATGCTCTTAACATATCCTTTAATGTCTGAATTATACGCTTACTTTGTCCGTCCGTTTGTGAATAATATGCCATACACATATCTAATCGCGTTCCTAAGGCTTTCTATAATATTTGCCAGAAACGTGACATAAACTGTGCATCTCTATCTGAAATAATCGACACAGGCACTACATGCCGTGCGACGATCTCGTCGATGTATAGCCTTATTAACTTCTCCATACTATAATCCTCACACGTCGCTAGAAAATAAGCTAACTTGGTCAGTATGTCAACTACTATCCATATAGTATCATGCCTACTCTTCAACCTAGGTAACTTTGTGATAAAATCCATAGTGATGTTATCCCATTTCCACTTAGGTATCTCTGGTTGTTGCAATAAACCCAAAAGTCTTTGATGCTCAGCCGTCACTTTTGAACAAGTTAAACATTTGCTAACATACGTAGCGATATCCCACTTCATACCCGGCCACCAATACATATCTCAAAGATCATGGTACATTTTATCCGCTCCCAGATGCACAGAGTACCTAATCTTATGATCTTCGTCCATGATTATATTTCTCACACCTCTTATTAACGGAACCTATATGCGATCCATAAAGTATAAGCTCTCATCTTATTTCCTTTCCATCTGCTGGTCTAAACTACGTAATCTTTCTGCAGGTACATTCTCTTCCTTGAACGCCTCACTTTGGGATGCCAGTATCATTCTTTTGACTCCAAACTGAATGGTCATAGCCATTGCTCGTACATGTTTAGGTTTCACTCACTCTTTCCTACTTAAGGAATCCGCTACTACGTTCGCCTTACCTGGATGGTAGCGAATCTCACATTTATAGTTGCTGAATAACTCAATCCACCTCTTTTGACGCATATTCAACTACTTCTGATCAAATATGTATTGAAGACTCTTATGATCCGTATAGACGACACTCTTTGTTCCATACAAGTAATGCCTCTAAGTCTTAAGAGCAAACACTAATGCTCCTAATTATATGTTGTGTGTTGTATAATTCTTCTCATGGATCTTTAATCGTCGTGATCCATAGAAGACTACAAAATCTTGATTCGACGCATCATAGAAGACTACAAAATCTTCAATTCCATTAGGCAACGATAATATTGGAGTATTACACAAATTTTCTTTCAAAGTCTGGAAAGCCTCTTCCTGCTGTGCGCCTCACTCATACTTCTTGTTTTTCTGAGTCAATGAAGTAAAGGGTTTAGCAATCTTAGAGAAGTTCGTGATAAAACATCGGTAGTAATCAGCTAACCCCAAAAATAATCGTATCTCGAATGGTGTTGTAGGAGCTTTCCAATTCTTTACTGCCTCAATCTTACTTGGGTTCACTTGAATACCGTTATGATTGACCACGTGACCGAGGAAATGTACTTCCTTCAATCAGTTTTCGCACATGGAAAACTTAGCATACAACCACTCCTTCTTCAACAGCTCGAACACCAACTTTAAATGAACCCCATGATCCTCCTTAGTCTTTGAGTAGATCAAGATGTCATCAACAAATACGATGACAAACTTATCTAAGTACGGTTTACAAACTCGGTTCATTAAGTCCATGAAGACCGCTGGTGCATTGGTTAACCCAAAAGGCATAACCGTAAACTCAAAGTGTCCGTAGCACTTTTGAACGCAGTCTTTGACATATCATCCTCATGCAATCTAAGCTGATGATAACCCGATCGAAGATCTATCTTAGAGAAGTAACACGCTCCTTGCAATTGATCAAATAAGTCGTCGATCCTTGGGAGTAGATAACGATTCTTGACGGTTAGATTGCTCAACTCTCGGTAGTCTATGTATATACGAAGTGAACCGTCCTTATTCTTCACGAGCAATACAGGTGCTCCCCATGAAGAGTGACTTGGTCGAATAAAACGTATATCAATGAATTCTAAGGGTTATGAACTATCAAATAGGTTAACAAATGAATATCGAATCAAAGGCTTGAAAACATATAAGGGATTTCACATATGTAAATAGACGTGAATCAAATGACATAAGAATCCTTAAAAGAAATGATAGAATATCTATACCGATAGGAAACGCAAACAAAAAAGTCAAAAAAGCATACCAAGACAAAAGGAACACATATCGAATAATGATACGTATCAAGATTGATAAATACGAAAGATAGAATTCTTATACCAGTAATCGACTTTACTCGAAAGAACCAATTAAATATTATTTAAAAAAAATCATTTTGAACAATAAAGAAAGTCGTTTTAAATATAAATAATCATTTTAAATATAAAAATCGTCTTAAATATAATCTTTATAAAATTCATTTTAAACATGCTTGTCATAAAAATCTAGAGACAGTTATTTAACAGTTTATTACATCTTACCCATATAAATTGCTTTAAACATGTTGTAAATGTAAAGAACAAGAATACAATAATAAGAGAAGAATGAGGAGAAAGGAGAATTCCTATTCAGTTATATCTATCATGTTACAATAGGAGGTATTTATAAGGCACAGGTAAAACCTAACTTGTTAATCAAGATTAGGATGAATAGACATAAGCCCATAAGCCCATAATGTTTTACAATACTCCTCCTTGGCTATTCATCGTTCATTATACGCCATCGACTGCCTCATTAAAAACCTTATCAAGAAAAACACAACGGGATAAAAAAAACTTGATGAAGGAAAAGAGTGCAGTGCACATAATGCTCCTCCTCAATTTAATGTATATATTTCAAACATCGAATACTAGCCTTCTGAACGAGTTGCTCAAATACTTTTGTTGACAATAACTTTGTAATGAAGTCCACCAAATTGTTGATGTTAAAAATAAGTCCTGCAATGATAACGAAATATATGTGTAGCTTCCAACTCAATATCAAAATGCATTGGTTAAAAAATATACAATGTGTCTACAAATATTAAAAGAGAAAATATACTCTTATGACGCCTATTAATTGCACAATTAACATCAAAACCTCAATTGCACTTATGTATGGTAATTGAGGACCACTCATTTCTTAAAGACGTGCAAAAGCAATTTATATAAGATGCATCTAAAATGATTTTGATCCATATAATGATTCATTCAATTTGGTCAAATAAAGTTTTTGAGAACTTTATTAGTTGTTTCTAGAAGTTGAATTTGTGAGCCATGCTTGAGGCATTACATATCCTTCATTCCTTCGTAGAATATAAGAGAGCTCTAATAGATTCGATAATATGAGGACAATAAATACTTGTCTCATAACATATAATAAGATTAAAAAATTTTACATCTACCTCGAGACAATATGTCTCTTAATAATCAACTTATTGTTTTTGTGAATTTATTTATTTCACAATTCAAGTATTTAAAGCACACAACTTTAGAGCTTTTATTTCGGTTTCACACAAAAAACCCGATGTATATCCAATAGATTTTACACATTGACGGTATGAACTTTACGTTTCAATACTTTTAGTATTTGCAAGATACTAAGTCTTTTTATGTTGGCCAAACATTTCATTGAGCTCATATTTGGATATTAGTTAATTTCTAATCCTCATCATGCATAATAGCAAGCAATATATTGTATATAAACAAATTTATCGACGTCGTTTTGTTTTCGATTCCATATAATTCAAGACAAGATAGAATTTATTAAGATCTCATTAGCTATCTGAGGTTCTTTGAAACCTTCATGTCTAGTGTCTCTTTATGAGACTATCATGGGGTCTTTTATACCTCAAACACCCATCTTGTTTTCATGCTCCATATTTCTCATCGAGGATTTTATTTGGAATCAATTTTTCTATCATGCTTGATGCATGTCATAATAAAATAGTGTCCTTGAGGGACAACTTATAATCAAAGCATGAGTAGCTAAAATTTTGTATGGCTATTAGATTATCCATAAAATTTCTTTCGAGGATCAATAGAATATGATAATTCATTCTGAATATTCAGCTACTTCTCTCCTCTTGAAGGAATTATCCTTCTTCTATATCCTGTATATGTGCATTTGGGTGGAGTAATTTGCACAAAAAAACTAAATGGGATATGTTTGGTTTAAAACCAAAACCAATTATAAAATGGAGGATTTATAATAACATATTGGCATAATGCTAATTTTTATAGTTGTGCATATTATAATATGGCCCCATACAACGACACAAGTTTATCTCTTATTTTCATTTAATAATTTAGAAGTAATTCATCGCATATTCATGATGAAATACTTACTCTAGAATGTTAGGCTCGCATTGAGCTATTAATCATGCAAACTCGAGGTTGCAATTTAATGACCATTTAGACGATGCATCGATTTTAAACTCTAAATGGTTCATACAATGGATTTGTATGCCTACATATATCCACTTGTTTTCTTTCTAGAAAATTGAGGAATTGAGTTCCCGTTCTAGTTGATAGATTAATATAATCAACTTCTTTTGAGAGATAATAACATTAGATTCAATAATCTTATTCTTCTATAGTTTTGCATCATTAATGACTCGGGATGGTGTAACCGGTCATTCCAAAATGTTTTCTCATAAACTTATGTTATGTCTATGATTAACTATTACTAATCTTTATATAATGCATGTCGAGGAAGATACAAAATAATATAATGTATCCTTAATATTTAACTTCGTTTCTCATCACAATTTTATATTTCTATTACGGAGCAAAATGTGCTAGCATAAATTCTTAAATCTATGAATATAGTGTGTAATAATATCTTTGACACACTTATATTTTTCATACATCATATTGTATTTTTGCATAAATAGCATTTTTGTTTGCTCCTTTCTTATTTTATTTTGCCACTACTAGTGGTTTGTCGTTGTCATACTACCTCGATCATATCCTTACCATGATAAATGATCTTTAAACTCTATCATTACATCATCACATTCACATAAGGGAATGATGATCTTATATTGATCATTTTATCACATTCACATGAGGGAATGTAGATCTTTACGTTGAACATTTCTTCACATTCACATAAGGGAATGGAGATATCACGTTGATCATTTTTTTATCTTCAAACTTGAGGTTGCAAGAAAGTTTCTTCGAATTAACACGGCAATAATTTCTATTCACCATGTCCATAATCACGATATCTACATGATCATCGTTATTGAGTCACATTCAGTTGAGTGAATGGAGCAAATTTAGTAAACGGGTTTATCGTGATTCTTAAAGCATACCTATTGCTTTGTTTAAAGAAACTTATAGCACAGCATCGTTCTTGATATATGAGCATATTCGAGGCATTAACCATCTCATCGCTTGGTTTTTTTATCATTCAGATGCAATACTCGATATTGCGAAAATGTGCTTGCATTTACAAGAATTTCCTGCTTTTGATGGTCAAATCTTTCTTTTAGATTTTGATATACATTTAACAGATCTTTCATTGTTCCATTTTTTTTAATTCATATCTAACACAAAAATTGTGAGACCCAACTCTTAACGAGTCTTTATTCGTTAAGTATTCTCTTAATAGATCATCATGAAAAAGACGATGGGGGAATACCACTATTGTAACATACTCTTGTAAAGAGGCCTTATTTTCAGCTTTGATTGATTATCCCCAAAGTTAGATGGAACTCAGCATGAAGAGTCCAAAGGATATGATTTTTTTTCCCGATATGTCAAGAACAACAAAATTAATATTTGAAAGCTTTAATTTTAACATTCTACATAAAAATGACAAAAATATCATTTAGCAAAGATTGCATATATCACCATACTTGGAAACTTTTTTTCATATATCACAAACATTTTACGAATCTTATTAAGAGATTATACACCACTTATACAAGTCGTAAAAAAAATCAATTTCAAATTTATGTAATTTTAAAGCGTTGTGTTTTACGCCATTAACATTTTTATTAAAGGCTAATATGATTACAAATGCAACGCATATTAAACACATACTTTCGATTTCCATGCAACACATATATAACATAGATTTTTAGATAGATAGTAACAATATACGATACTACACGTCTAAACTAAAAATAAATAGATGCATCACATTTTATTAAGGCAACATATCTAATCTTGATTATATTACGATGTTGATATATGTTATTAGTAGTGTTCATGCCTCTTTTTTTTCTTCTTAAAATCAATAACCAGAATAAAATGATTAGAAACTTCACTTTATAAAGAAATACAATTACAAACACAATTGATTCGGAAAAAATAAACAAAAAACATGCAATATGCATTGTAAATGCATATAGTTTACCATAGCCAAGTAAATAAAAGATTAAAAAATTACGAGTATAATCTTAGCAAATATCATGACATTAGTATGCAAAATAATATTAGCCAATATCAAGTAGAAAACATGCGAAATCATGAATTTAGCAAATAAGTAAATGATTAAATAATTATATCGACATGATTAATAATAGAACTTGAGGTTCTATACAAACATATAAAAATAATACGAAGTTGTGTTATTTGATTCTCTTGAGGGAATCATAATAAAACTTCAAGTTTTATCTTTTTTTTTATAATATAACATGAGGTTATGTTATTGATTCTATTAGAATCAAAATGGTTCACACAGAAGAGTAATTGACCAACAAATGTTTCTTTTAATTCTTTCTAGAAACGAAAGAGATTCTTTTTCAAGATTATTGATTGAGGGGCCTTGTTATCATTTTTTCAAAAGAGTATGCTCCACATGATAAATATTTTGATAATAGGATCTTGAGATCCTTTAGTGGATGCCTATTTGAGCTCTCAATTATTTTCCTCCTCATAATATCACCCGAATTACCCAAACGATCATGCCAAAGGGTAAATATTTTGGGATCTACGCATTGATTCTTGCAAAAATCATATTAGAACTTAGAGTTCTAATTATATATTTTTTGTTCTCTTTAACATAACATGAGGTTATGTTATTTCTCCAGTAAACAGACCTTTCATTCTTTTCATTATGGACTTTTTTCCATTTTTAATGGATGTAATTTGGAAATACTTAATTTTATTTTGAGTCATGTTTTCAAGATGATAACCATTGCATTTTATATCTTTAAAACTTAGTAGATTTCTCCGAGATCTACTAGAATACAAGGCATTATTGATTTTCCATATGGAATCATGATAAAATTTGAGGTTATCTATTTTTTTATGACATAACATGCGGTTATGTTATTGATTCTACTAATTGAATCAAATTAGAACTCGAGGTTCTAACTATTTTTTTTTCAAACATAACATAAGTTTACATTATTTTGATTCTATTTATCGTAGTAGAACTTGAGATTCATACTTTTTTTTAAATAATCATAGTAGAACTTTAAGTTCTATTATTCTTTTTCTCTAACATAACATGAGGTTATGATATTTATTCTTGAAATAATCATATTAGAACTTGAGGTTCTAATATTTTTTTTTCAACTTTAACATAACATGAAGTTATTTTATTTTGGTTTATATCTTTGTAGTCACAATTAAACATTTATCGTTTTTGTAAACAATAAAAAGAGTTTAAAAGATTAACAAGAAAATGCAAATATCGATAATATAGAAATTCATTGGTCGTAATAATCATAAGGAATGATTATTATAAATATAGTATATATTAATGAATACATTTACTTTCTAAGTTTTTGATTCAATATATAACTTTAGCAAAGCAGTTTTAGATCAAAATATAACCAAACAATCCTTCAATTGAAACTTCAAATCTCAATATTAGAAAACAAAAATTTGTTAGTATTATACAAAAAAAAATTCACGCACCAAGTGCACACCAACAAATGACGTAAGATTAAATTAATATATTAAAGTTCTACGACTTACCTCATGGAACCGAATCATGAACATTGAGTGGGTTAGTATAACTTATATTCCTTGTAACAATGGTCGTAAATGGAAGAAAAAAAACGTTGAGATAAAACATTTAATACAAAAAATACCACCTTTTAAGATCTAAAATCATATTTAGAGCGTGCTGATAACGTGTTGTAAATGTAAAGAACAAGAACACAATAATAAGAGAAGAATGAGGAGAAGGGAGAATTCTTATTCAGTTATATCTATCATGTTACAATAGGAGGTATTTATAAGGCACAGGTAAAACCTAACTTGTTAATCAAGATTAGGATGAATAGACTTAAGCCCATAATGTTTTACGATAAAACATACTTTCTATAAAAATAAATTTTATCAAAAACAAGCATATAAAAATATTATCATATGTTATTCATAAAGATTATCTAAAATAGTTTTGACAGTCAACTAATTATCATATTGTTTCATAAAATTTATTGTAAACATAGTTTTAAAAAAAATAAAGAGACATTTCCATAAAAGTGTTGTATTCATAAAATTATTTCATAAATAGTTTTCCTCAAACACCATCAAGATATACTTCAAAAGAGTTTTTATAATGTTAACATCAATATAAAATATGTTACTCAAACAAAGGACATCGTAATAGCAAAATAGATTGTAAAATACTGTAAAGACTCTAACACAATTCTATTGTTTGAAAACGAAAGGAAGTCCAAGGTACCATATAGAAAGAATAACAATGAAACGAACATGCACAGGAGAAATTCATACGAAGACATTACGAAAAAGAAGAACATAAAGAATCATCCGTACTCACGATCATAGGAACAACCATTGAAAAGCGTCGGTACTAACATGCCGCAACGTGTTACAAAAACCAAAGGATATATAAAGAACGGAGTAATGATCCGCATTAATATGTTAGGAACAATTAGTGCTTAAAAGAATATTTTGATACTCATACGAGTAACCAATGCAACGAAAGAACCAGTGAAACGCACCTATATCCAAAGGAGCAGATCCGAACAACCAATATATATCAAGACATCGAATAGGAAAGATAGGACATCCGTACTAACATTATACGAGCAAGGGATGCTAAACTTAGAGTTAGGAATCCGAACAAAATATTGAGTAAACGAACAAACCCAACAATCTTAGTAGTAGCAGTAACATGTATCTGGGGTATCCGTAAGTGATAGATAGAAGGGAAGCTTACTAATTGCGCAACTATCCATATCCTAACCACACATAATACAGTATCTTACACTACCACCTAACAAGCAAATACCGATCAATGCAATCATGTTCACAAGTCTATGGGTGTGATGCCTTTATAATTATGTTGGCCACCTGTAATTATAAGTGCATCCCTTTCACACGTGTATTTGCTTCCAAGACTCTCAATGATAACACACATATATGCACATATAACACATTACAAATCTTAAACTACTCCAATATAACACAGAAAGGATGCTCCATCAAAGCAATCTTTACTTATATATGGGACAAGTCATGACACTAGGATGACATCACAATGCCATGTCATAACTCCATGTCATAAGTCCATGTTAGCATCTTTCCATGTCAGCTTGCCATGTCAGCAATCTTTACTTATATATAGGACAGTTTACGACACGTCATTAAATACATGTCATCAAGCTGTCCATGTCACTAATGCCACCTCATTGCCTACATGGACACATATCAAGCATAAGCATGATTTTTCGGAAATTTTTAAAAAATGTTATCCATAAGCAGATTCGAACCCGGGGCTGGTCATTCAGCAACAAGAGACACAACCACTAGACCAAGCCAATGATTATGATGGATAATAAAAAAACAAAACTGTCATCCTTTAATTTCTTACCTTCTTCACTTATCTCATTATATCAAAACAGAAACTCCGGGTATATCGTTAATGATATTCAAACGCTTTCAATGCCATCAATCTTCTCTAAATATATTCATTATTTTCTCAATCTTCTCCCTGATTATCTTCAGTTTCAATTTCTATCATTTCCATAAACACAAATCCTAAAGTTTCTCCCTAACAATTCACCATTTTATATCATTTCCATAAACACCTGATTATCTTCAGTTTCAATTTCTATCATCCCTACAATTTTGCCCCAAATCACTCGGTAATTCAAAAAAACTATCATCCCTACAAATCAGCCCTAACAAACTAGATGTAATTGAAAATCTTTATAAATCATTTCCTAATCTACAACGTCAAATTCAAAAATAACCCCATAATCCATACCAAATTATAATTGTCCAGATACAAACATGGAAAAGTGTTTTTTCTTTGATAAATCACATGTACATTTTTTCGGCAAATGAATTGTAATTTTTTTATAATCTATAACAGGTATGTGGATTGCAATTTTTTTATTTAACTATTACAAGTATGTGAATTGTAATTTATCATTCAATCATTTTTTGTGTATGTAGATTATTATAATCTTCTTCAAACAGCTATCCAATCCTAATCCAACAAGCAGTTGTTCATTCAATCATTTTTTTGTTGTTGTTCATGTATTAGGGATATTAACTAATTAATCAACCGGAAATTAGTGATGATACACCAAAGGTATTTAAGTTTCTTCCTATATTTATTTGCGTTTCTTCTTGATATTCTTACTAAGTTCTGCTAGGTGTATGTTGTTAAAATCACTCATTTAAACTTTAGAGATTTTCAGTTTGACAGGACTTGGTAGTTAGTAAATTGATTATGATTTTTGCTAATTAGTTAGGTTCGAAACCATATGATTTGAATGATCAGTTGGTGAATCATTGCTGTAAAGTTACAGGAGAAAGCAAAGACCAATTCGGTATCAGTTTTGGATTAAAGGTAATTTCGTTTTTATTTTTGTATTTTTGATATTTAAATTTTGATTATATATTGTGTGATTGAAAATTAGGTAATATTCTGAGCTCACACTATTGACCACCTTAGTAGCTGCTGAGCTTTCCCTTCGAGCAAAAATTGAGGTATTTTCTAATGCCCTCCAAGCTTATTTTAAAAATCTACAAAGTAGCAATTTAGCAAACGAATACCTTATTTATGATATGATTGATGCACAAAAATTTACAGATTCATTAAAGCGAATGGTTGTATCAATAGCTTTCTCTTTCATTCATGGTACTACACATATCAATTTACAATTTCCTGAAAGTGAACGTGTGGCATTTACGGTCTGTTTTATGCGATAGTAGAGATGTTTAGTATCCTCGACCATACTATGTTGTTTTCCCATTCACTTCATACATCATAGTTATTTCAGACTTTACCTTCATTGCACCACACTTGAATGTCAATCGCAATAATGAAAATCAACCCTAACAAAATGTAAGCTTTTTCTCTTTTAGTGGTGATACAGATTCAGTTGCTCCTCTCACTGCAACAAGATACTCGATTGATGCATTAAATCTTACAACAGTTGTTATGCGTGGTACGATAATAGCAAGGTAATGGTCTTTTATTTACTTAGTTTTAGTTTACACCTTTTGTCACACATGTTTATATTATGTATGTATTATAGTAATCCTCTACATATTATTTATGTTATCTTCTATTTAGGTTGCTGGTTGTAGCCAAATATTCAAAGGTCTATATTTGTGACAGTAACGAGTGCAGGACATGAGGTACCATATGTTGAAGCTACAAATATTATCATGTATGTATTTTAGTAATCCTCTAAATATTATTTATGTTATCTTTGTATATTAGTTGTTGGGATTTAAATACCTAGGTAACTAGTTTAGCCACGAGTACGCAGCGGATAGGACCTAGTAATAGCATATGGT
>BQNB010005558.1:19278-93284 GCA_026074375.1 Tanacetum coccineum
TCTCACTGCAACAAGATACTCGATTGATGCATTAAATCTTACAACAGTTGTTATGCGTGGTACGATAATAGCAAGGTAATGGTCTTTTATTTAGTTAGTTTTAGTTTACATCTTTTGTCACACATGTTTATATTATGTATGTATTATAGTAATCCTCTACATATTATTTATGTTATCTTCTATTTAGGTTGCTGGTTGTAGCCAAATATTCAAAGGTCTATATTTGTGACAGTAACGAGTGCAGGACATGAGGTACCATATGTTGAAGCTACAAATATTATCATGTATGTATTTTAGTAATCCTCTAAATATTATTTATGTTATCTTTGTATATTAGTAATATTTCAAAGTATGGCTGGTTTCATTTCTTTGATTTTTGTTGAAGCTACAAATCATTTTTGTAGCAATTGGGTCGAATTGGGTTAAATTTTTATTCATTTATACAGCCCCACATACCGATCCTGTTGATGGCTTAATTGCTGTTGAAGATGGTAATGAGAGTACTCCCAGTGATATGATATGGCACAGCTTGATAACCTTTATGAGATAAGCATGCCAGCTTTCATAAGAGGTAAAAAAAATTGTACCTTTGAAACGGACATGTTTTTTTCATTCATATGATCAGTGGATATAATCCACTCCATCTTATGTATTTTTATACGTATGATCAATTAACATATATGATTAGTGGACATAATCCACAAATAAGCCTAAACAAACATCCCCCTTTGTGTTATGTTTCGTTTCATGTAAACGCCTAACCGATACAATGGAACCCATTGTAGCAAGGGCTAATGATACATATTTTAATGATTTCGTCACACGTAGAGATCCAAAAGTTGTTTTTATGATTCCATCACACGTAGAAGAATAGCCTGATCAACTTATTATTTGATGGTACTACAGGTTACAAAATATTCAAAACTGTTGGTGGAAAATGGACCTACATAATATACTGTTTACTAATTTCGGTAATCAATCAATAATTTTTATGCGGCACTTAATATTAAATCTTTGGACTTCGAACTTACAGGCAACTGAAGTCATATATTAATACACAGGGATCTGCTGAAACCGAATCACTTAACCAACTTGGATAGGATTGGACAGGAAAAGGGTTGCGTATCTATTTTATCAATCATGTGGTATGTTTCACTATAACTCTTCTCTTAGTACTTATAGATTCTAAATCAATTGAGTGCTTTAACCAAGATTATGGAACCTACAGTTTTGGCGACTCGTGATTTTATAAAGGTACAACAAAAGAAACCTTATGGGAATATTATGATTTTAAGAGGTAAAGAGATGTGCAGGCAGAGAGCTCCTAAATTTATGCAGGTAGTTCATTTACATTATAATTCTACCTACATATGTGTTAAATGGGCCATATGTATGACGCTTATTGTATCCTATTTGGCATTTTAATTGAAACAGCTACAATGCAGTTTCATAGTAAGTTCCACGTCAAAAGTTCCACGTCAAAAGTTAATTTAGCTTTAGTCGTGGCTATTGAAACCCAAATAGGGACTCCGAATGAGGTATAGTTTGACACGATTGGGACTTTTTGTATGTTGGAGATTTGGGGAAATAATGAATATATTCTTTAGTTGAATGTGATGTTCAATTTTGTTGCAGATCGATGCCATCACTGTCTTCTTTTGGTCTTGATTAAATGACATGTTAATTCTGAAAACCAGAGTTGACATAGTTTTTAAAAGAAGTTGCAATAAAGTTGCAGCCACCTCGATGCAACTTATGTAAGTAATTTATCTTCGCAACTTCTGTGACAAGTAACATAATATTTTCATTTTTTTTCTAACTATTCATATTATAATTTTTCCTCACTTTTGAGTGTCCTTTCCCGCAACACATATTACATAAACTCTTAAGTCATAGATTTCTCCAGAATTTGTGATTTTTAATGGGTAAATACTCTTTATTGTTGATGAAGTGACTTTAGGAGTATGTAGAAGAGTCGCTCAATAGGCTTTGTACTACCCGCTGAATCAGGAATAAAAACCAAATAACACAGGACACAGTGAATAGGAAAACAGAGACAACTAGAAATATCTTTTGTAAATGTTTAACCTGAAAGTCTGCAATTTAAAAGCCTGCACATATATTGTCAATGCTATAATACATGTCATTTCTAATGTATTCAGTTTTGGGTTCATTTATCTACTGTGATTTGTCTCCTGATAAATTGTAGCTATAAGCTACAAAATGACGGGCTAGTTAATGGGTTCAGGTTGAACTTTCCCGAAACACTTTTGTTTAAATCTCAAGTTTTAAATGTTTTTGCATGACTTTTGACCCATATAACCTATTTGACCAGATTACTTTTTAATCTAATTCTTTATTTGACGCTTTTGGGCCGTTATTCATATACGCTTTTGGGCCGTTATTCGAAAAAGTTATTGACTTTATGGCTTATGCAAAGCTGGTAACTCTGAACTTGGGGCAATGCAAGAATGCTTTATTTGCAATAGCTAATATTAGGATTTTTACTTGCACTAAGTTATAAAAAAAAAATGCTTGCGTACTTATTGGCTAGATCTACAATTGGCATCTATATGGAGAAGCACTTTTTATTTATAGGTTATGTAAAATGATATATACATTTTTTATGTTGTTTAATGTTGGGATTTTTACTTGCACTAAGCATAAAGGTACATTGGTGATATTTGGTGTGTGTTTGTGCATGACAAGAGAAATAGTCTAATTTGTATGCGATCTCTGGTAAGGAGAAAATTTGATAGAACTTTAGGATTCACGCACCTGTTAAATATTTGAGTACATGAACGTTACCTAGCTTATGGATGGTTGATCATTACTTTTGCGACTTGAATGACGGATGGTTGATCATTACATGAACGTTACCTAGCATTGAACATTTATGTGTTCGTATTGTGTTCTCTGCACCTGTTTGTTTTGGTAATGATGTTTCTACAGAGTAGCAGCTGATATCATTTTTATATTGCAGTATTTTTTTGTTGAAGCGATACTCTACAATAATATTAGATGAAGCTCATGAAAGGAGTCTGAATAGACACATGTGTATCAGGATGCTATCATGCATTATGGTACCATATAAATGCTACTGAAACAATATAAATGCTACATTTAGCTCATTATACTTAACAATATAAATGCTACAGAAACAAACCAGTGTTCTAAACTATTGCAAGTACAATGATACTTCCACTAATGTGATCAATTTGGAGAAAAGACGTGTTGGTGCGTTTACTGATAATGGAGAAGAAAGCAACCCTTCTAAAAAATTTAAAATAGAGTCTGACCCACTACCATTATTTACATTGGAGGTAACTTTTAAAGAATTTACTACATTTAGCTTCATATTTCTTATTCCATTTGACCTGTTTGAACTATTGAAAAATGGAGTGGTGCAAATGTTCAATTTAGAGGGTACAAAGTTCACTCTAAAGTACCTGGAGAAAGAAGGTGATATGTGATTAAAAACTTATATTTTCGGAATAATGGAACCAGAAACATACTGTTTTTAATCTTTATAATGATTGTTCGGTTCTTTCGGTTATTCAATTTTTTGCCACGTCGGGTTTTTACTATTAGTTATGCCCAGCAAAATATGTAGCGATTTAGCAAGAACGACATATATAGCGAGTCAAAGGTTCAGGTCCAATGCACATAGAATGAACAAAATGCCATCAAAATAATAGTGTCAATCACATCCAATATGGCTAACATTGACTGTCCAAAATTCAAGAATTATTCACTCTGCCTCTGCTACACCTAATGATCCATTTCAAACTTCTCCCAAATGCCCTTTTTCAAGATCCGAGTCTACACTTAACCAATTTAGCATTGTCATGTTTGCTGGGAGAACTGCAACTGTCAAGCATGCTTACTTGATCTGCGAACTAAGGTTAGTTGTGACTCATCTATTGATTTGTTACTTCTGCTCTTTCTGTTATTCTAAAACGCTACGTGTTTTTGTAGTTAAAGATGAAATTTCAGTTTAAACCGAGCACTACTACGTGTTTTCTTGGACACATTTTATCATGTCCTTTTACTATGTCTTTTCGTGGACATATTTAGGCGCTGAAAGACAATATGGACGTCAGTACCATTATGAAAGGGTCTGGCAGAAATAATGTTTCAATTCCGAAAATTGCATCTTGCTTAAGGATGAAGACAAAGGCAGCAATTTAGCAAATAAGAAACCGAAGAGGAAACAACATGTAGAAATAATTGCATTCATGTTTATAGCATGTATCTCCCTCGCGGGTTTATAAAAAGATTGAAAAGCGAGGCTATGAACTTACTCGAATAGCTATAGGGAAATTGTTAGCAATGTATATGAAATGATAGTAACGGCTTCGTCATAAACAACCTAAGGAAATATATAGCAAGTCTTAGTTTGATTGATTATGTAAGATTTCACATCAATGTTGGTTTTGATAGAAAAATTATCATAACACCGTTCGGGCCATCATAATTTTAGAAGTCATTCAGTAAACGTTTGTGGAGCTAGGGCACTTTAAATCGTAAACCCAACAACTCAGATAGAACGTAATACCAAGATGAAACCTCTTAATATGAATCTCCCTAGTATTTTGGTATGATATGGATTCGGGACATGATTTTTGAAAGCACATCGATGATGAATGATATAATGATTAGAACATAAGCGGTTTTAAGCATTTTAATCAATATCTGGAAATGTTAAGCACATCTAGCGTTAATTAAAGTTATGTTGGGGAATATTTTGAATATGATTTTATACTTTTTCAAAATGTTACATTTTAGACCCTGGGTTTGAAATATTGCAAATAGGTCCTTGTAGTTTGTATTTTTACGACTTTGGTCCTTTAACTTTTAAAGATATACAAAGTAAACTTTGGACTTTGAAAAGTGACATAATAGACCCCTGTATTTATAACTTTGATAAAATGACGCTTTTAGTCCTTTTAGTTATAAGTTTTTGAAAATTACGATATATACCCCTTGCATGGATTATAATTACAAAACATGTCCAAATTTCTATGCAAGTTTATTTTAACATTTCAATAGACATTTATAAGTTATAATAAGCTAAAATATGAAGATTTAATGTAACAGAAGTTTAAAATAACGATTCGTTAAGCTAGGAAGCGTAACGGGTCAAATTAGGGTTTTAAAACAAAAACACGCGGGTTTTAAGATCAAATTCTTTCATGACTTATCAAATTACTTATTTTAACTTTAATTAAGCTTATTAGGTTAGGTTATAACAAAAGTTTACAAGTTTAACCCATAGATTAAGTAAAAACATAAAATTAGGGTTTCGGGTGTACGGTTTTGGATCAAAAAGGTATAACACATAGGTTTTTTGAGATCAAAGTTTTATATTATGATTTTAGCATGATAATATGAACATTATAATGTTATCAAAGTAGATTATAAGCTTAGAGAACTTGGCTTTGAGCTTATGGCTTAGAAAAGGGTCAAAATCAGAACTTTCGGCTTTGTATGGCTAGTATAACAACTCCGGGGCTTGTTTATCAAATATTTGCTTATAATTGATCTAGGGATCAAAGTGAAGCAAAGGGATTGCTGCCTTAATGGGAATATTGAGGAAAGATAGGGGGGTGCGAGTTGGAATGAACACACAAGGGCACTATTTATACTCATTTGAAGCTAAGAGGAATAAGCAAGGTTTAGGATCTGGTCTTAACACATAGGAGGTATAGTTAATGAAGTGTAGAAGCTATATGGTGTGTTGGTTAAGCTAGAAACAAGCTTTGGTGATGTGTTTCCTCCATTTCTTGCCACGGCTAACCAAGAAGAAAAAGGAAGACCATGTGCATTTTTAAACTATTTAAAGTATATATATTTAAAGTGTGGTTCTTGTAAGAAGCTAGGGAGGTAAGGAGCTTAAGGTGCTTGGTTGCAAGAAAAATAGTTAAAATGGGTAATTTTGCAAGGGTTTTGTATTTCGGGTTCAATAGGGCTCATTTAGGGTTTTCAAGCTTGTAATTCATGTACATTTGATTAAGAATGCTAGGATACTGATCCCAAGATATATATTAAGGATTATAATCAAAAGTTGATAGGTGGTTTGGGTTAAAATGGTTAGAAAATAAGTAAACGGGTCAAAGTACCAATTAGGGCATAATTAGGGTTTTCTGGATTCGTTTCTTGTATAATTGAAGTAGAATGATGAAATGATAATGAATTATGATTGGTAATGTTTTAATTTAGGTTATTAAAACTTATTTGGGTATTGGTTTGGGTTTAAAATGAATAAAAATCAAGAAACAGGTCATGGTTTAGAAATTAGCTCGGTTTTAGGGTTTAGGGTTTTGAATTAGGGTTTTGAGTGTGAAAATGATTATGAAAGCTTATGAATGGAATAATTAGGGTTTACATAATGTAAATTGAGTGTAGTAGCTTGCACACAAGTGTTGGTGAAGAAATTGGAATGAAAACGAAAGTAAAATGACTATTTTAGAGATCATGCTTAATGACTTGTACATTGAGCTTTTAGAAACTTATACTTTGATTTGAGGAGATTTTATATTTCAATTAATATGTTATATTAATTTTACATATGCTTTAATAGCTTATGCATTCACTTTAGATGTTAATCTTCCATAAAATTAGGGTTTTAAGATACCCGATGATGGTTTAAAGCCTGTTTTAATATAATGTTACAAATGATACCTTATATGAGTAATGTACTTTGTAAAAATGATATTATGATATGTATTTAATATATTATGATGCTTGCTTGACATATATGAAGATAAGATTTGCCATATGTAAGTTGTCTCAGTCCGTTAACTTTAGTTATGCAAGAAATGTTGCGTATTGAGATATTAGCAAAGTAAGTAATGTAATAAAGCAAAAAATTTTCCTAAAAAAGATGAGTTCATATATAATACTCCCTCCGTCCCATAATAAATGTTCAGTTTGACTTTTGAGAGTCAAACTGGTTCAACTTTGACCTTAAATATGTTTTTTTGTTATAGAATACTTTATTAAAATTATACCAATGAAAAATACACCTAAAGCATAATCCATTTATATATTTTGCATCAAATATTATATAACACACACAAAGATATATAAGGTTAAAGTTGAACCAGTTTGACTCTGAAAAGTTAAACTGTACATTTATTTTGGGACGGAGGTAGTAGATGGATTATACATCATCTAACTTAATAGATGGATATTTACATTGATGAAAATTTGCTGGTTGTTATATATCATGTGAGCAAATAAGTGATCATGTGTTATGTGATTGTAAACTTCAACTAATATCTAAATAGTTAGCTACTAAAAGGGTAAAAGCGAGCCCAAAATAGTGTTTTCAGACAACGAAGGCCAGCCTAAAATAAACCCAACACCAATACGACATTCATGTACGTCGTTTTTACCATTCCGTTTATCAACAGTTATATTAACGGGTAGGTGTAAATAAATAAAAAGATAGATACTTTTTAACTTTTTCCCTTAAAAGGTGCTCCTAGCCACAAGCTTATAAATATTCATTGCGTTATTATTATTATTGTAAAATACAAATTACAAAAGTAGAATCTATTTACATTCATATAGGAAAATTAGTTGAAGCTTATAAACACAAACACTCTACAACCATCAACAAAGTAATCCCTCACAACTCACTGATTAACCAACCGTAAAGTTCTGCTAAAAAGGTTACATATCTTCAAATTTAATCACTATGTCGTACCCGGGTATTTGGATTTTGGATACAACTTGACGTACTACTACCTCAAGTGCAGCTGCAGCCGCTGCTGCTTGGGTTACAGAGACGAACAAAATCCCTAAAAAAAATATAAGACCACATGGATCATAAATGTACAGAAGAGATAGATTATCCTTATTTAAACAGTTAGGTGTTTGGGATAACAATTTTTTTGCTTATTTAAGCAGTTTAGATTGTTTGGGGGCAAATAGGCACTTTTACACGTAACATGCCAATTTGAAAGTGCTAATATGTTAAACAAAATCTGTTCTTTTACATTTCCTATACCATAAGAAAATCGACAACCAAAAGAGATCTGTTATGAGCCTACCAACTGTCAAAACATCTTCAGCCCAAAGTAGAACTTCTTTTTAAGGTTTAGGCTAAAAATTATACTAACTTCTTTTGTTCTTTGGGCTGATATCAAACAAGAACAAGACTCATAAATAGTTAGAACTTCTTTTCAAGGTTTAGGCTACAAATTAGCAATGTACTATCATCATTCATCACAGGGCCGGATCTGGTATCGGGCGAGCAGGGCGACGGCCCAGGGCATCATATCTTGAGGGGCATCAAATTCAAGGTTCATGTTGTATTATTATAGAAACAAAATATGAAGAAGTCTAGATCTAGTTTTTCTGTAAAAATGATGGAGGAAGAAGACGAGATATTAGAAAGAGAAAGTAGAAATAATTTTATATATTTATTAATGTATAAAAGCTAAAAAAAGATGTTATGTAAAGTCCATGTGCGTGAATAGCCCATGTGTGTGAATAACTAAATAACTGATTAATGAAATCGAATTATCAAATTTTAAATTTTTACCTTTAATTTTCTCACAAATTTTAAATATGCTTTTCGTAGAAAAAAGTCTAATTTCAAATGTCTTCTTTACTCGTAAAAAAAGTCTAATTATTTACAAACCACTATGTGTGTATTCAATATTAATAATCTTTTAGTGACATGTTTTCATTTATACTCTCTCCGTTTTATTTTTATTATCTACGTTTTCTTTTTCAAATGTTCCAATTTAATTGTCCAATTGATCAAGTTTACTATATTATCTTTTTTTTAAAGTATTATTACAAACTTTAATAGAAAAAAATTAAGAGTTAAAGGTAAAACTGTCATTTTGTCAAAAAGTAAAAAAATAAATAATAAATGTATTTTTTTTAAACTGTGTATTTTTTGCTGGGAGACAATAATTCTGAGACGGATGGAGTAGTTAACTATAAATACTTTAAATGATCAAATGATACTCTTTTAGAAAATGTTAAGTACAATATGATAAGGAATGAATTTTGTTCAAGAAATGCACGGTTACATTCTATTAAGTGGTTTATTTCGAAATCGTACGCTTGTAATATTTTATACGGATGTGTCAAAGAAAACTAGTGTGACATGAGGATCAACTAGGTAACTTAACTTATAGACCCAAAAAATAGTGTGTTATTTGTTTGCGAGGGGCATTTTTTTCGGCTCGCCCAAGGTAGCAATAAACTCAGGACCGGCCCTGATTCATCAAGGGACCAAATATATAAGTTTTTGATCAGCCTTTCTTAAGAAGTACCTGAACTGCTTTTTTGTCTCATAAATTGTTATCAACTCTCATAGTGCCACGATCAATATGCACATTTTTGCGTCGTGACTCATACCCAACAATCCAACATCACCAGAATTCGTATATTGGAAGACGTTTAAAAAAACTTGATAAAATTTAGTAAAATGAAAAACATTTCACATATTTAGTCAATGCATTAATAATTTTATATAGCTATTTCATAGCCCAAACACTTCTCTTAAATACTGTTACACATACAAAAAGGAGAAATATGCAGTTATAGTGTTGATGTGTTATGTAAGAACTTGTTGACTTGTTAAACATGATGTAGAATAAAGAACATGCTAAATGATAATCTGTCTATTACGAACTTGGTGAGAAAGAAAATAAGCTGTCAGTGTTTTTCATACTTGTTATAGCCCTATTGCGGACATAATCTAGACATCAGAAAAATGCGGTTCGATTAAGATAATAGCAAACTAAAGATTCACATGGAAAGGCCCTAGGGATGTCAACCAAATACCTTAAATGTTAGCATGTAGTCTTCATAAGAAGAAATATACAATATCATGTTGAGCATATACCTGGAATTATCATCTAGGACAAATTATTTATAAAATCCAATAAAAGTTTCAAGGTAGGATCAAAAGGTACCCCTTTTGAGCCGTTACCCAACCTACCCATTTGCGGCGCATTTAAGACTTGATCATGAAAGAAACACACCAGACATGATCTTTTGAATGGTCTCCTCAGTAACAAATCCAACCATTGACTTTTTTTATTGATATCTAAAGAAAAAAAAACAACGTGTATAACTTGTAGCATGGAAGGGAAACAACAACGTGTATTACATCGTGGGCTTGTATTTTGCGAACACTATTTCTGGCCTGCATTAAAGCACATTCCTAAAAATCATAAATTTAATTCCAAAAAGCGTCATTCTAGCAATAACAAACCCAACTTATACTATCTTTTCAAAGGTATATTATTTTCCCAAATGTATATAATTTTGTAGACGATATTTAATATGCATCAGATTATGGACAACTTCAGTTATTTATTTGATACCTTAGCATCATAGCATTCTCGAGTTATTCCAATAACAGATCTCCATCTCATTCTCTCATAACAAATCCATCACGCGCCTGTTGAATTCAAAATGAAAATATTAATAATTGTTTTTCAAGCTTCTGAGGATAGAAAAATGACACAAGAAGACACACCTAATCCCATGGACGTGAAGCTTTTGTTGGATAGTTGTTCCTCACTTAAAGCCTTACATGCAACAAAACTACCCACTCCTGCATAAATCTTTTATGGTTATCCTCAAGATTACATGAGACGTATACAACAAAAAAGAAAATACCTAACAGTGTGAAGACACATTCATTGCAACCACAAAGCCTCATCCTCATCCCCGTTCTTCTTATTCGACTTAGGCCTCGTTACAACATACTACTGCGCAAACCTGTACAATAACATACTACTAATGAAACCACATAGATGGCTAAAAATCACAAAAGAATAATAAAATACACGTTGAAACCTAGCCATTTGATTATCGATAAGAAGGAAGAAGACTATTATTGTGATATGCATATGACATTACTTTTCACTAGAAAAGTTGAAATCTAGAAAAGTTGAAAATCCTTATTTTAAGAAACATTGTAAAAATTAAAATCATTATAACCTACTAATTAATAATAGCAAACGAAACTGATATGTACACTCAGTCAAACGAAACTGATTGCCTCATTAATTAATTAATTGAACATTTGTGGAAACATTTTCATATGCATTTAATCAATCATGGTGGGAATGGTATATCATTCCAACTCTTTAAATATTCACCAAAGGGTTTTTTCAATACCCTATATAAACAACCATATTTTGGTTATTCATGTCAACCATTTTTTTCTTTTCATTCACGTTGAAGTAAAAAAGTAACACACACAAAAAATGGAATCGAAAAATGACACAACTGCTGCCGCTGTTGATGTTTTGATGAAGAATGAAACAATCGTTGATGATGTTCAGGTATTTGTCCTTAACAAACGTTGTCGATTATACATGTCCATATAAATAACACTAACATTCCTATTCGATTTTTAAATGATGGGAAAACGCATCAAATCAAGATGAGGGGAAAGGGTGTTGATAATGTTGTTAGCATCATGGAAAAGGACTCTTGATAATGTGGTTAGTACTCTCATAGGAAAAAATTTAGCATAACTATTCATAGAATTGATTGTAAAATTGTAAAATCAGCATTAAATTTTAAATACAGCCATATACAACCTTGTACTTTCCTATTTTTAGCTAGGACATTGTAGTTAATTAGTTTCCATATAGTTATGTGGTTAATTAGTTTCCATACAGTTGCAGCCATGGACTTTGTAGTTAATTAGTTCCAAAAAATTGTGTAAGCGGTCACATTATGTAGTATACTACACTAGCTAAAAAGGGCCCGTGAAATTCACGGATATTTTAAAGTGATATATTAAAGTAATATTGAAAAAGGCCGTAAATGACATTGCATATTATGAAGTTATAAGTTAAAAAGAAACACATCTAGATAAACAAACGTAAAGTATAAAATTGGTAATAATCAAACATATGTTATATAGAACACAATTGTGTAGCACTACTAATGTGAGATGTAGATGTGATCATAAATTGTGTAGCACTTCTATGTAAACCACGTTGGTGGTGGTATTACTAAGATTTCCGTCTTCATCCCGAATAACCATCTTCAATCTATTTTTCCTCATAACACAAGAGACAACTACATACTAGATTGGCCTGTGGTAAATCTCACGTTGTGGTAAATACAAACCGACTTGCCCAAGAGATTGTCCTTAACTTTCGTTGATTGTCATGGCGAAAAAGACGGACATGTGAAACTGATTCCTTACAATCTTTATCGGAAACGTTTATCATAAGAAGATATTTTCTTCCTTGTGATAAGCACTTGTTTACTAAAATGGCTTTCATTGATTATAGTGGCGTTAGTGCAACTTTTCATCAACCGATCCGCAAGAAATTTTGTTCCGTTTCACAAACCATTGGATTGATCAATGTTTCGTAACAACATGATCGTAGCACCCACTTTCAATTTAAGTTTGTGGTTAGGCACATCAAAGAATTTAAGAGCTAGAGAACACGTTTTCATTTTACTTGTACACTTTTTTGCAACTAAAGTACGTGACTTATTTACAAATATGAATTGAAAAACATAATTATGTTCGCCGTTTGTATCTTCCGAATAAGTTAATGAGTTGTACAAATATCATGCATTGTAAAGATTCATCTACAACCCACAGTGCATAAGTATCATACATTGTAATTATAAACATAATTACAAAAGATGATGAAGAAGACATATATATACATTGTTTTAAAGATTGCTACAATCTGGAACATGAAGACCGATTTCAAAGGGAGAGCTTGCAAACATATACCAAACTACATACAATATTTTGAGTGAGATTATCCAGTATAAAGCGACCTATGCATTCCTATATTCTATGGGACCAGAGACCACACCCAGTCATTGTGATTCGAACACTTCAGTGTCAAACCGTATAGTCATGTTCACAAAGTCGAAACTCAATATAGTGGTCTGAGGTCCCTTTAAGTAAAACAAATGAGGTTTTCCTTCTACGGCTCGCAAACAATATATAGAACCATCTAGAAGCACCAGCAATCTAACAGCTCATAATCGGCTGCAATGGCTCTAACAGTTATCTGAATAATCAAGATGAAGTCGTAGCTCGTTTCATGGCTCCCTTCAATTTTTCCTGTGGCTTGATATACGTTTTTGATGGCTTCACTTTACTTCTTGACTCACACTGTTTGATGTAGATGCATCTTCGTTACAACACCACGCGCATACAAAAGTTCTCATGACCCTTTTCCTTTTGAGTTTTGTACAACGTTCAACCTGTTAAATGTAAGCGAAATATGATTCACTAATTCATAAGTAAAAGGGTTCGAATCGCCACGTTTAGATGTCACATTACATCAAATAGTTTTAGGTTCAATCGTTAGGAAATCCGCCCATCGGGCTCCATTGTTGTCATTTTTCACCGCAATGCTGATGCATGCTAAAACTACTTAATCGTGATTTGTGAAAATTGCATGTTGTCTCACCAGGTACCTCCTATCTGCACTATATAGAATGAAACTAATGGCCCTCCTATCCTGCAAAAGTTAAATAATTTTGAATTCAATGGGACAAAATGTTGGTTCAAATTTGTAGAATTTAATGTTATTAAAAAGTTTCGTGGAAATCAAATAGTTTTAGGTTCAATCGTTAGGGAATCCGCCCATCGGGCTCCATTGTTGTCATTTTTCACCGCAATGCTGACGCATGCTAAAACTACTTAACCGTGATTTGTGAAAATTGCATGTTGTCTCACCAGGTACCTCCTATCTGCACTATATAGAACGAAACTGATGGCCCTCCTATTTTGAAAAAGTTAAACAATTTTGAATTCAATGGGACAAAGTGTTGGTTCAAATTTGTAGAATTTAATGTTATTAAAAAGTTTCTTGAAACTCAGAAAGTTTACAAATTAATTTACTAATCCAAAGTAATATATATTGAAACTCCACATATCATGTGGTTGTTATACTGCCAAGAAAGAGACGGCAACAATTATTTTAAGTAATTATTACAAAAAAATATCCAAAGAAGACTCATGTAGGATAGCAGGCATTATTCTTTTATAACATAACATTCGATATTCATCAACAACATTAGTCTAATGCGGGATAACAAATCAATACTTCAGACACTCAACTCTTTTTCCATTACCAACATCCATTTGCATAATTCTTTGGTTGTTATGTGGGATTTTACACTAAATGGTCCCGTGGAGACTACTACATCACAAGAAACAAAAATCAAAGCTATAATGTCATAACAACCCACATCCAAAAGCTTTGCCAATAGATTGTAATCCCATGCATACATCAAAAAGAGGTACCTTAAGTCCAAGTTCTAGAATAGTTTGTAATGATATTCCTAAATCTTGTGGTGCACCTATGGAAAGAGAAATGTTCAATATGAATTTAAACTGATATTATGATTTATGAAGGTATAATTTTAGACACAAAATAGGCACAACCATGATCTTACCTGCTCCAGGAGATATAAGAATTCCTCTAGGATTTTTCCTATATGACACAATATCACATTTTTAAATCATTAAAAAATAGATAACATGTGTGTTAGTGCGTATGTGTGGGTGTGTGTGCGTGTGTCTATCTAGCACGACTATCCAATATAATCCACATGCAAAATTTGGAAAAAATTAGTACAATCGATTAAGGTATAGTTCATCCACCGTAAGCTCGTCATTTTATTATACCTCAAAATCAAATATTTGACATTCCGGCTAAAACGCATATTAAAAACAAATGCTAAGAACTCTTTTTGGACTTCAAATAAAACAAAAGGAATATGTAGTGCGAGTAGTTGTTGATTAAGAAAGAAAACATACATTGTGTCCTTTCCACAGGTTTCGGAACAGGAACCCCAAGGGCTCAAGACCATCACAGTGAAACTGCATTAAAATACTCGGCTTTCCTTTTCGGCTGTGAGTCTCAAAAACAACCCAATGAAAACATATTGTGTGTCCTTTCCACCATTGTGATAGTCCTAACTGCACCGCAATCAGCACACCATAATAAAAAAGAAATGTGTTAGTTTAAACACGACCGCCCAAACAATTGTATCAGTTCAAAAACAAACATTGTATCAGTACAATAACCTTACATTTAAGTATACATAGTTAAAGAGTATGTTATAGAATTGTTCGCCAATCTTTGGAGAAAGTGGATCGAACTGCAAATATTTGGAGACAGTGGATTCGCTCAGCTTGTAGTTGGAAAAGTAAGCTCGATATGTAAGTATGAACATAAACAACTAGTTTCATAGCCCGCCCGGATGGGCGGGCTAGCTTCCAAAAAAACACATAACAATGAAACAAAAATAGGAAAACATAATGTGTAATATTATTGAAAAGATAAAGAAGCGTTTGGTTAAACACAAAATCGAAATTAACAGTCAACGGTTAATTTAAAAGCCTTTGGTTGTAGCTAATAATGTTCATTATCTTACAATTATATATACATCAAGGGACCAAATAATGTCACTCGACATCAGGTGTGGATACATATCTGAATAGCATGAGGAAGAGAATGCATACAACAATTGACATACCATATGTATGTATGTCTAGTCCTAATCCAAAAAAATTAGCAAAAGAAGCATTTTCTTCATGGTTGTGGTTGTTGTATGTGTTAAGAGAAAATTATATAGAAAGAAAAAATACAACATGACAATTGGAAAAAAAGGAAGGAAGCTCACCCATTTCTAGAGTTCATGCGCATAGGATGGAAGTTACTTGAAGCAGGCACTCCGTTGACCACATGACAATTGGACATACCCATGGCATTCATATGAGGTTGGCCAGTAGTTGCCGGTAAAGGTTGCGGTAGAACACGGTACCCCATTGGTAAGTTGTTAAATGTACTGCAAGTAATGGAATTGATTAACTATGATATTATAAACTGTGTTAAATCATCCTAGAGTGCCTCAGTAAGAAATATAAGCTCCACACATATTACAAAATACATGAAGCCTTTTCTAACAAAATCCCAAAAGGCAATACGCTGGTAGGATTTTTAGGGGTGATTTGAAGTTTAATTTAGGCTGATTTCTTTGCTTCGTATTTTGGGGAGAACAGTTTGAATGAGATTTAAAAAAAAAAATCAATCTCATCTAATAATTTGAAGCGGTTAACTTGGGCATGATTTTTTTTCCGGATTTCATGGTGAATACAATTAGAATGAGGGTGTTTTATGAAGCGTTAAATTGTTAGACTATTTCAATGCTTACGTGGAGATCTCTTTTTAAAAGGTATTTAAAGAAAAAATTAATTAGGGGTTGAAAAAAGTGTCTTTTATAAGAGAGTACAGATAAATATAGATAGATATAGATAGATAGATTTCCTAAATTAGTTTTTTCAACTTTCAACAATTTCAACATTATTAACATTCAAGAAAAAGGGCATTAAATTTTCAACACTGCCTAAAATACATGTTTTCAACTTTCAAGAATTTGTCCAATATGATTTATAAAGAGTATAGATAGTTCGATATGATTAAACAAATACCCTTTTTAGTATGATTGTACACGTAGCAGCACAAAAAAACCTAAAGGATATAGCGTGTTTACCTCAACGTCAACATCCATACCGGCTGGGTTGAAAACCGGATCAACTTCCATAAAAGCTATATTGTAAAAATCTAGAAAAGCTGAAAATCCGTATTTTAAGAAACATTTAAAAATTAAAATCATTATAACCTACTAATTAATAATAGCAAACGAAACTGATATGTACACGCAGTCAAACGAAACTGATTGCCTCATTAATTAATTGATTGACTCATTTGTGGAAACATTCTAATACGCATTTATTGATCATGACGGGAATGTATACTCATTCACTTATATTTATATTTATACTCCTTATAAAGGAGATTTACCCAAATGTTGATACTAGAAATCTAGAAAAGTTAAAATCTAGAAAAGTTGAAAATACTTATTTTATGAAACATTGTAAAAATTAAAATCATTATAACCTACTAATTAATAATAGCAAACGAAACTGATATGTACACTCAGTCAAACGAAAATGATTGCCTCATTAATTAATTGATTGACTCATTTTTGGAAACATTATAATACGCATTTATTGATCATGGTGGGAATGTATACTCATTCAACTGTTTAAATTTTCACCAAAGGTTTTTTTCCATACCCTGTATAAACAACCATATTTTTGGTTATTCATGTCAACCATTTTTTTCTTTTCATTCACGTTGAAGTAAAAAATAACACACACAAAAAATGGAATCAAATGTTGATGTTTTGATGAAGAATGAAACAATCGTTGATGATGTTCAGGTATTTGCGTATTAAAATGTTTCCACAAATGAGTCAATCAATTAATTAATGAGGCAATAAGTTTCGTTTGATTGTGTGTACATATCAGTTTCGTTTGCTATTATTAATTAGTAGGTTATAATGATTTTAATTTTTACAATGTTTCTTAAAATAAGGATTTTCAACTTTTCTAAATTTCTAGTTTCAACATTTGGGTAAATCTCCTTTATAAGGAGTATAGAGTATAGATGAATGAGTAAACATTCCCTCCATGATCAATAAATGCGTATTAAAATGTTTCCACAAATGAATCAATCAATTAATTAATGAGGCAATAAGAACATTTGGGTAAATCTCCTTTATTAGGAGTATAGATATAGATTACTATAACAAAAATGAAATTTACAAAGCAAATACGTGTAAAGAAAGACTTACAAAAACATCTATAAAAACACACAAATACACCAACCAATATATGTTTAAATATCCAAAACTAAAAGACTTCCTCAAGAAGTTCAAACATAAAAACCAACGAACTAAGGTATATATATTTTCTTTACTTTGATTTTGGTGCATGTAAATCCATTATGTTTTTTATGATTAATAGTGTAACTGTAGATTAATGGAGACAGAAATGGGACAAGAAGCTAGTGTGCCGTTATCAACAATCATTGAAGAAAGTCCTCAAAACCATGCCATCCAGATTCATCCACTTGGTCTCTCAGGACGTAGAGGTCAGCTTACTTATATATTTAAATAAATTACTGTAACATTTATGAGAGTTTTGGTACATGCATATTCTAATCTAAAAGACTAAAATCATCATTTAAGTAAGCACCCAAGGCCTTTGTATGAGTGTTACGCGAGTAGTCTTATCACAAAAAGGTTGTGGGTTCAAGTCATTTAAGATACATTTGTGAAATATATTATGAGATATGTCACTCTACATACATTGATGTTTTAGAAAAATCATTTAAATAAGCATGTAAGTAACTCCTATAAACTTCTATTTCTAAGTAGACTAACCGCGCGCATAGCGGCATTGATGTATGGTTTCGAAAAAATCTGGCTGCGGTGATGATATAATTATATATAATTATGGAGAACTTAATTATTCAAAATATTGCAAATAGTTTGTAAAATTAGTCTTAATTTTTAACAAGTTGGCTTAAATAAACGAAAAAGTAAGATAAAATTCTCAATTAAGGGGTTGTTATGGCTTGTGTTATTAGAAAGGGTGTTTTTGAGGTGTTGTGATAGGGTTATGTTACGTAAAAAGTTTTTAGACGTGACCAATATATAAGACAATTATGGCTTTGAGTCAGCATATGGGCGGAGCTATTAGTAGACAGGGAAGGGTGCTGGCCCCCTAGACATAAGCCTGTTTGTAACAAGTTGGAATTTAACTCGCGCGTTGTGACGGGGACTAAGTTGTTACTGTCCCGTGTAAGTTTATACTATTTTTTTAATTTTTTTTCTTTGAATGGTTTATTATATATTTTTTTACATTAAATTCATAAAGGGTTTATTAAGTGTTATTTTTACATTAAATCATTTAGATATTTTTTTTTACATTAGACTCATTTAGATAATAACTTGTGTGGATAACAAATGGATATATAAGGAGTAAATATCTTAGGAAACAAATAACGAACAAAAATGGGGTGAACGACTTCTTTAGCCTTTCGCAAACAGGCCATAGTATTGGACCAATATTAGCCCACTAAGAAATTGCTACTTATTTTATCTTCTTGCGCCATGCTCCATAGTCCATAGTATAATTTAGAATTAGAATTATAATTACAATTCATGTGTTAAAAATAAAAAGATTTGGCTCTCACAACTTAAAGTCCAATAAGAAATGGCCTGCTCACAACTTAAAGCCCAATATCTTGTTTTTAAAAAAACCACCCAAATGTGATACGCGTAACTGAGGAAATGTAAAAAAGCCCCTGTCCCCCACTCCCTCGCAAGTCACAATCAAATTTTGGAAACAGCACTTCTCGTGGCAGCATCGGCAAGAAGAACCCCACGGGGGGCACAATTCGTCAAAAAACTGGTGGTTGAGATGGAAGAGGCGCAGTTAGAACTTAAAGACAACAGTGGCAACACTGCCCTTTGTTTAGCCGCCATAAATGGTAATTTAGAAGTGGTTAAAATTATGGTGGCCAAGCACAAGGCCTTGCTAAGCATGCCTGATTGGGAAGGAATGATGCCACTCTGTAAGGATGCCTTATCTGGACGTTACGATGTGGTGAAGTATCTCTTTGATTAATCCGATGGATTGCGTGGTGATGGTTGGGATGCCAAGAATCGTGCTTGGGTTCTTCAGAAATGTGTTGAGGGTGATATGTTTGGTAAGCATTTTATCATTGCATTTAGACTTTTTCTGTTTTGTTTTGTTGCCATAGCTTTTTCCTCACAAAGTGATTATCAAATATTTTCCAGATATTGCACCACAGATACTGACTGAACACATAGAACTTGCTAATGATGAAGAGTTACTCAGGATATTGGCTAGAAAGCCTGATGCATTTGTTAAAAAATCTTCAAACTTCCTCTGGAAAACCGTCATTTGGGGTAAGCATTTCTCTTGATCTTTAATATAGATCAAACATGTCAAATTACTTTCATCATTAAAGTTAGAGAACCATACCTACTTCTCACTAAGTTTCGAGTTTAATATATATCTTTTACCTTTATCACCATAAGCTACTTCTCTTAAGCTTCGAGTTTGATATAGATCATACATGTCAATTGTATAACAAAACTTCATGGATCATTTATTATCATAAGCTCTATCTTTTATTTTTTGGCTTTATTTATTTTTGCAGTTTTTGCATTCGTTTGTCCAAAGGAAGGACATCCCAAAAAGGATACTGAAGCATTGCAATTGCTAAAAATGATAATTAAAGACATGATCAACAGAGATGACAGGTTGTCTAATGCAAATCTAGAGCAACAACCACATCCACCAGAACTTATTGCTGATTATGCAAAAATAGAAGCCCCAATTTCTTCGGATATAGTGTTTATTGCTGCAGAAATGGGAAATACCAAATTTATAGTTGAGCTCATTATTACAGGTCTTTAACCCTTATTCCAGGATCTATCTTGATCAAACAACTTCATATAACATCAACCAAGAATAATAAAGAAACAAGAAGATAGGTTGAACCCTTCTATAAAATTTGATATAATAAATCGAAAGGTTGAATTGTGATTACAAGATCCTATTCTACTTATAATGAATGAATCGGTGTGAATGAAGTGAAGTGGTGTGATGGTTCTGTTGAACCAAGCGACACACCTTTTCTTTTTATCAACCGAAATATATAACTGTAACCTAATGGGTTTGGGTCTGGGCCTAAGCCAACAGACTTGAGTTTTTTCAGCCCCTTTAACAAAGATTATGTTTTTCCAACACTCATCCGTCAATATCCTGGTCTGATCTTTATGCACAACAAAAATGACCAAAGTATATTTCACATTGTTGTCGAACATCGCCATGAGGGTATAGCCCACCTGACGTTTTAACATTACTAGATAAAGATGGCAACAACATGGTGCATTTAGTTGGTAAGATTGAAAAGGCAAAGCGACTTCAAGATGTGCTAGGAGTTCTTCAAATGCACGTAGACGTATTATGGTTAGAGGTACATATTCCTCTCCAAGCTTCAGTAATTCTTTCTTTATACAGTGATCTTTCTTTATTGCTTTTTTTCTTCTTGGGCATGAATGTTTGTATGAGTAAAAAGTATGTCATTAATGAAGACTCGAAATCTGTTGTGCTGTGTAGGAAGTTGAGTCTATGATCCCATCTCCTGTAAGGGAATGTAAGAACAACTTTGATCAAACACCACGCAAGTTATTCTGGAAAGAGCATAAAAATGAAGCTGCAAAATGTGAGGAATGGATGAAAGGAACAGCTAGTCATTGTATGGTGGTTGCCACATTTATTGCCACCATAGCGTTTACTGCAGCTTTTACTGTTCCTGGTGGTTATCACCAAACCAATGGTATCCCTATCTTCACAGCTAAACCACTATTTATGGTTTTTATTGTCTCCGACGCCATTTCTTTTTTCTCATCAACAACTTCAATCCTGATGTTCTTATCTGTACTTATATCCCATTACGCTGAACGTGATTTCTTGAAATCATCACCCAAAAATTTGATGCTTTGGAAAAATTTGATGTTAGGTCTAGCAACCCTTTTATTATCTATTACAACCATGACAATCGCGTTTAGTGTCAGCTTTTTTGTTCTTTACTACAACCATTTTAGATGGGTGCCAATCCTTATCAGCCTGTTTGGTGTGATCCCAGTCTTCCTATTTGCTGGTCTGATATGTCCTCTCATGGAAGATATATATCGCTCAACATATGCTTCTACATACCTCTTTGGGCCGAACCGCAACCATTCTTAATGTGTCTCTTTTCAAGATGTACCCGATTCTTATGACAAATTAGCTATTGCAAATAAAGCATTTTTACATTGTCCCAAGTTAAGACTTACCAGCTTTGCCTAAGCCATAGAGTCGATAACTTTTTTGATCATTGGCAATGGCTGATAATGCCTGGATGTATCTGCAACATTGTGACCAAAAAATTTAGTATTAACGTATGAGTCAACAATAATGATTATAATATTATTCAATAAATAGCAGCATTTTATATAGATAAAAGTTCCTTGACATCTTACAAATCAACGGCATAAAAAACTTGAATGATTGTGAACTCTATGAAGGGGAAAGAAGAAAGCATCATCTCACCAATTAGGAGTACACAACCTGCAGAGAACGGCCATAACGAAAGTCATAGCATGGAGCATGTCGCTCATAGCACATGGAAAAGCTGGTGAAGTAAAGTTTAATCCAGCGTAGTAAAAGTTTTGGTGGATCACAGGCCTAAGGAAACATGAAAACATATTTTATAAGTTATGTATCTTAGCTTATATATTGATTGTTAATGAAGTTCTAGGAATCAAGTATATCAAACCCAAGAAGACCAAGACAAACATTTGCATGAGAAGTGAAAATATATCTTTACCTAAGTAAGCTTCCTGCAAATATATCCTTTATTCCTCATAGGTGGTGTTGTTTGACTTTTGTAAATGGCAACGTCAATGGCCACCAGCATGACTTTAACATATGAGCAATTGAGAGGGAAAGCGTCACAACCAAGCAGCACATCCAGGAAAAATATTACACAGGCGATCAGGATCTATTGCATGCATCAGGTATTTAACAGCTGCAACTTGAAGTTGCAGTACTCATTTGCAAGCATTTTTCTTGGTAAATCGGGCGAAAATGTTGATTTGAGCATAAATTAGCAAATAAGCAGTGTTACAACACAGTATACACAGCGTTTACATCATATTTTAGATTGAAGGAAAAGGAGACATACCATCTAGGTGTTGACAGTTGAAATTTGAAAGCATCTTATCCTTTTTTTTCATAACATTAATCACCGTGGTGGTGCATCCGTGAGCCTGGCCGATTTTGCAGTAGTTACCTTTTGTGTCGCCCACAACTGGAAGAAGGCTCACACATGTCTATCGTTGTCCAAAAAAGAAAGCGTAAGGAAGCATTAACAAATGACAAATAAAAAGAAGAAAAACAGTTTAACAATGACACACCGAATGAGAACCACAAATAATATTCACCTTCATTGCAAACTGGCGTATTGTACCAGCGTTGGTTACAACAACGTCTGAAAGACCATCAACGATAGCACGCCATCCTACATTTCATGAATCAGACCCATGGTCTTTTGCGTCACTCACAACTGGAAGAAGAAGCTCCACCTATGTCTGCCGTTATACATGAACAAAAAGTGTTAAAAAAACTTTAAAAAAGATGCATCTAGAATGCATATGAACATGTTGAATATCAAGTTCAAAAAACTACAATGACCTTTGAGACAAACAGATGCCGACTATGCGTTACTTGCACGAAGACTACGATAGAACGATACAGGCTCAGTTTCATCGGTTTCTGTACATTCATTTAAAACACGTCTTGTATGTGTAAGTTGATTCTCGTGGACCGACTCGTAAACGCCTTGCGACAAAACTGGTGACTTGGACTGATGTTTGAGTATGTGTAAATTGATTCTCGTGTCGATTGTCGGTTGGGATGGGCAGCTTTGCTGCACATCTATAAGTTCGTTAAGTCGTTAAGCCACTGGCTGATGTGGCCCTTTAAAGCTTGACCCTTGGAGGTTCCCTTGATAATCGGTTGTACTTAATACTTCCATTATGAGCATGACTTTTAAAGCATTCCGCGGCATCACATTGCTCACAAACTTGACCATAATATACTTCCAAGAAGTCCTGAAAATATAGAAAAAATAGACCTAATGAAACAAAAAAATGCTTATATGAATAACAGTATTGTTATGTATATGCAAATACTAAATGCTATAAGTCATTCGAAGGAGGCGAAGAGCTTTGGCGGTTTCCAATAGTACAGAAGTAATGACAGCTATTTACACAACTGAGAGGTCATGCCCATATCAAGTATTAGTGATATTGGAGTAAAACTTGGTTCTATTTGATAAGTATGGCACACGAGGATGGAGTAGGCGTGCACCTTTAAAAGTAAGAATATGGCAGAAGCATATGCATCTTCAGTCATAGATGTAAATCTAAGGTTTATGAGATTATGAACAACCATTCCAATGTTCTCCAAAGTTTTCTTATGATTATAATTGTCTTTATCGTCTCCAGCTATGATTGTACTCAACTCCTCTAATCTTCATTGAAAATACCAATGGAGTACCTCTATAAACATGTTAATAGCCAAATATTCAATATTCTTTAACATAGATCTGTGTAGTAGATGACAACTCAAGAGTCACATACATACTAGTAAATTGGTGTGGCAGAGTGGTCATAAGAACAGTAGAGACAATTAATCGATATTTAGAGAAGAGGACTTTTTTTACATCTTCCCTTCCATAGATGTGTTAGTATCATCTTGGCATAGTTGTAAGGAATTAACCAACATCGATAAACACTTCTCCTGGTATTGTTTTTCTCGTGATATTTCTTCCAAAGCCTCTTGCACCTGTTTAAAGATACACCAGACTTCTATAATTATATCCCTGCAAAAACGCTGTATGTCTGAGCATAAATGAAGTGCTAACATATATCTCTGTCTTCCATTTCAAGGTCTAGAACAGCATCAAAATGCTTCCAAAAGTTTGGTGCACTATGTTTCTCTAACACGTCCTCTCACATCAAACAAGTTACAGATTCGGATAAAAGAGTAACATAGAGCTCAAAGAACGGACATATACATGTCTGTAATATTATAAATAACAACAGCAGCCGCCAAAAAATCAATGAAACCACACTGCATATAACAGACAATATAGGAATATATATTTTCTTTGTCAATGAATTTCCTGTTTAGTTTCTCTGCGCACATAATCCTAGTGCAGGAGTGATCTTAGGTTCATTTTATGTACCATGTCTTTCATTTTAAGAAGAAAAAATTCCCCCATTAAATCGATATCTTTATCTAGAAGACTAGTTCATGGTTGTTGTTCCTTGTCATAGAACACAGTGCCCCTCTCAACTTGTCATTCAAAAATGACTGCTTACGAATCCGCTTCCCCCATACATCGGTTATTAAGCCTAGACCAAATGAATAAATGCATTAGGTTCCCAATGCATATCGACCGACACTTTCTAGTCTCTAGAGAAAGTGAAAGTGAAGTCTCTAATTATCGACAACCAAAATTCAAGGATCCTCCACCAATAAAGAAGCACATGACCAAATATGAAAAAAAAAATTAACATCTCTAGAAGATATTCAATTTTTAAGTGTTATTAAGTCACAACATTGTTGAGTCTCTCATTACTCTTCCACCATGAAAGAACTACCACCTCATTTTACATATCCATCTTTATTCCTTAACATTGTCAACCAACAAAATAGCAAACAAGCCTTTGAATTCCTACTCATCTACCTTTGTCTCGATAGGATCACTTGCACATTAATTGTTAGTGCAATAGATATATCAATCTTTTCTAACAACCTCTCGTTAACACGTTCCTCCTTTAGTCTCTCTCATCCTTCCTCACTTTTTGGCTCTATGGATTCATTTTCATTCACATCCAAGAGCACATCATTTCCATCCTCATTTTACTTTTCCTTTTATCCTTTTAAAGTAAATTTTTTTTGACATATTTCGCCAAGATATTAAGTGTCATTCGTCTACTTTTAAAAGGTTATTCTCATAATATTTTGGTGTCAATTAATAAACGAATCACATTCTCGTTTATTAAAAGTCGGTATGATCTTTCTCTTTAAATATACGTCTAGAGTCTTTTAATTATATCATTTAGGTTGTTGATTTTGAAATAATTGTTGCATGGCTCTAAGTTCTAACTCTTTATCAAAGTATCATATTTTAGAATAATAACAACTAAGTGTGCATTTCTAGTTCCATGCTAATATCTTGCTATATATATATATATATGCACTTGTCTACTAATTTTGTTTTGTAGCACACATCTATATCTTGATTCCTTGGTACCATAAACAATGCGAGCATACATCAAGGAGGAGCACTTGCAAGTGTTCTACTCATATAAATTGCATTCATCGAATGTCTTGAGTTTTGATGGTAATTTATTTGATCTACGGATCTGCTAAAGTTACTATGCAACTAATGTACTTATCATGGGGTGCAATGAGCAAAGGGGAGCTAGAAGATATGTAGGTAAAAAGCATAAAATTGGTTAAACCATGATGATAGAAGACTCCACTAGGATGATGCAAGCTCACCTTTATAGGAAGATAGGATTGAGGATTATCAAATACGATGAAGAGTTAATTTATACTCAAAATACTTCACCTCCTCCACTTCAAAATCACCCTCAACCTTAAGGATCTCTTCTCATACCTTTAACTTATATATTTGAAGTACCTACTTTCTTTTCATGCCTTATCCTTATCTATCACTACCTCTACTAAATTATCCAAGAAACACATAATCTCCTCAACTTTATTTCTCATGTTTTCTTCTTATTCCTCCAACCTCTATACTTAGAGCACCTACCTTTTCCTCATTCCTTCCACATTAAATAACTCCTCCTCATAATCAAAACGTATATACCCAGAGCACATACCTTCTTCTCATTTCTCCAACATACATACCCGGAGCATGCACCCTCTTCTCATGTCTTCTTCTCAAACCTCCAACCTATATGCTCTAATTAATACCTTTTTGCTTCTACAAAAGGGGAGAAGTGAAGTGTAAACGAGTAACTTTTGAACTTTACAATGTGTTATAGTTTACATAGTTTGTCATCCTAAAAAAGGGGGAGATTGTTAGTGCAAATATTACGATATTTAATCTGTACGATCTCTTTATGTTTTGGTGATGACAAACATGTAACTTGTAATACATAACGTAAAGTGCGCGAGTTACTCGTAATCACATATCATCAATGCATACATGAATCTACTTCCCTCGACATCTCAAGTCTACATCAACATCGACATTTGTTTGCACTCGACGTTAATCACGTAAGGTATGTACAAAAAAACATTAAACTTGTAGGATGATCAAAGAAATAAGTTTTTGTTTTAAACTTTATATTTTTATAAATATACCAAAACTATTTCTCAAAAATTATTTATACAAATTATTTTTGAATTATAATGAAATGTTTTATTTGATAATTATTTTGAATTTCAAAATCTGGTCATTTCCTCCCTAAAACAAGTGTCACTTTTACCAGATTTCACCTTTACCACAAAAAGACAAAAATGGGAGCGTTTGTCAGAGCGGACCCTTAAATAAGCCGGCGGCCCCTTTAATTATTGGACGGCCCTCATATATATGGGACCGCCATTGACAGACTGGTAGTTTTCAGCTCCTATAAGTAGTGGGTCACCTCCAACCATTCTTACAACTCTTTTGCACGAATTTCTCTCAGTTCTTTCTCTCTCTAGATCTCACTAAATCTCTCTAAATCTTTGATTATTTAACTTGTTTAATCTTGTTTAAATGTGATCCAATCTTCTAATATTTCCTTCTTCCCTTAAGTGCAAAAGAAGAACTTCGGTCATCTTCAAGATCCAAAATTATGTAGTCTAGTTAGTCCATTTGTAACAATTGTTACATATAGATCGAGTCCATGTCTTTTATTCTTATGTAGTTGTGCAGATCCGGATAGTGTATAAATCTGAAGATGTTGATGGTGTGTCGGTTAGTATTTCGATCCACAAAATACAATTATGGGTGGTAGATTGGTTCTAGCTAAGATTAAGACTCGATATTTAGCTTAGTGTTGAAAAATAATGTAAGCAACACGGTTTATGTGTTTAGGCCATAAAACATAAGGTTTGTTATGTTGGGCCATAAAATATAACGGATTTGGTTGTACCCGAAGAAGAACTCGACATCTAGCTTAGTGTCAGAAAATAATGTAAGCAAGGCTATAAGGTTTTCTTTACCGAAAGGGAGCTTGTTGATTATTAAAGTAATTCTCGAGTTAGATACTCGAGGAGTAGAGTAGGGCGAAGAGGAGCTTCGTGACCGAACCACTATAAATCATCATGTCCGATTTTCATTTCCTTTTACTTATATCTTTACGCTTTTATTTACTTTATCTCTTTACTTTTATATTTGCATTGTGTGCATGATTGTGTGGATAGTTGCGTATATTGTGTTACTTGTGATTGTGTAGTACTCTGTAGTTATTATTCTAGTTGAGCTTGTTTTAATATGCACTAGTTGTTGTAACTATATTATCGACACTTCACATATTGCTTCTAACTTGATTGGTGATTTGATACAAAAGATCTAGTCCAAAAACATCTGCTGGAGGCGGTCCCTTGATTTATCCCGGTGGCTCCCATATATTTATGGGACCACCGGCAGTGAATTTTGCAATGAGTAATCTAAAGTTTTTATAAAGGAAACGTATTCACCCCCCTCTACGGTTTTTACATCCTCTACAAATACCTTGTAGCAATCTGAGCACGACTAGAAAATAAAGGAACACCTAACAAGTAACATAACACACAACGATAATTCTTACCGTTTATATTGTATCCCAAACCAAGAATCAAAATTTCCCTAAGCGAGTCAGAAGTGTGATCCTCCATTTAAGATTTTCACAAAGCCGTTTGTCATTGATATAAGAAAAAAAACAGATATATATTAGTTTGGTAGGCCCATAAAGCTACAATATCAAAATGTGGAATCAACTTAGTCTGCAAGCCAACAAACTGTAATCGAAACGCACTAAAGATATAATTCAAAACATCACCTCGAAATTAGACATCAAACCCCCCAACGCCAAGAGTAAAGTGGCAAGTTTTGATTGTCAATAACCAAATCCATGTTCAAAACTAGTGACAATACGCTCCGGAATAGAATAAAAATCTACATACAAAAAATGCTGAGCCAACTCGCAAAGTGAAAATTTACTAAAAAATTAAATTTACAAACAGAAAGTGCCTAAAATTGTTTACTACATCAAAAATGAAAATTTACACAATTTTGCACTTTCATGTTTGAAATACTAGGCGAATACCCGTGCACGCATGGAAAATCCCTAGCGGCCAATAATTATGGATATGCAATATTGTGGTATGTTTTTTGTGTAACGTTTTCAATAGGATTGTTTGAGTCAAAGGAAAAAACGATATGCATTAGTGTGATAATTAACGATATGCAATAACGGTCGATTAAAAGAAGAGTTATCGTTTAGGTCAAAATAAAAAAGGCCAAACATAATATTAGTAAGTCGATTTATGTTATTATATCTATTTGTGCCTTGCTTATTAGTGTTTCCCATATTAAATTATAATGACTTTATTACAAATATATGACAACCTAATAATTATATGGTAATTTATATGCAATAGTGTTTCCAAAAATTATGAATATCATGTAACACCCCCATTTAGCAGCGGAAGTTGATCTGGGGTATTACTTCAAAGGTACAACAGTCATATTATAGAAAACGAATCAAAAAGAGTCGTTTTTGAAAATAAGTTATCATTCATTTATTTCATCAGAGTTTTTACAAAAAGAGGTTCCAAAATTTACAACATTTAAATGATAACAGTTTTTTCATCTTTAGTCCTTGCCACTCCGTGCCATCCGTAAATAATTACCTGAGATAAAACATGCTAGACAGTCAACGCAAAGGTTTAGTGAAATCCATAGGTTTAAGTTTAAATAATTTGAATGCAAATGCGGTATTTGGGTTACATTAATATACACCCAGTATTGAAAATATATTTATTATTATTGCCATCAGCTCATGAATCCGAATCCTTAGGGTATTGTAATATATAATTGCCTCTGCGGATGCCTTTGCCAAAACATCCGCGTGATTTCTAATAATGTGCAATTGGTTACACATACTTGGGTAAACAAATCAGGGAGTCCAACCCAAATAAATCTATTCACACTATTCACGCTTACTACGGAGAGTAATTAACGGTTCATGATTTATGGGGACTTAAAGGCAAAGCAGTTACCTAGGCAATAGTAAATTAAAATAGCATGTAGAAATAATTACATTCATATTTATAGCATGTATCTCCCTCCTGGGTTTATAAAAAGATTGAAAAGCGAGGCTATGAACTCACTCGAATAGCTATAGGGAAATTGTCAGTAATGTATATGAAATGATAGTAACGGCTTGGCCATGCCAACCTCCTGAAAAGGGAGGGCTTTACCTAGTTTGAGACTGTGTGGCGGTGGTTCAAACCCCGTGGATTATTCGGCCAATGTGTCGTAAACCATGGTTATCAAAAAAAAAATGATAGTAACGGCTTCGTCATAAACAACCTTGGGAAATATATAGCAAGTCTTAGTTTGATTTATTTTCAACTTTTAAAGATATAAAAAGTAAAACTTAGACTTTGAAAAGTGACATAATAGACCCTTGTAGTTATAAATTTGATAAAATGACGCTTTTAGTCCTTTTAGTTATAAGTTTTTGAAAATTACGATATATACCCCTTGCATGGATTATAATTACAAAACATGTCTAAATTGTCATGCAAGTTTATTTTAACATTTCAATAGACATTTATAAGTTATAATAAGCTAAAATATGAAGATTTAATATAACAAAAGTTTAAAATAATGACTCGTTAAGGTAGGAAGCATAACGGGTCAAATTAGGGTTTTAAAACAAAAAAGCGTAGGTTTTAAGACCAAATTCTTTTATGACTTATCAAATTACTTAGTTTAACATTAATTAAGCTTATTAGGATAGGTTATAACAAAAGTTTGAAAGTTTAACCTATAGATTAAGTAAAAACATGAAATTAGGATTTTAGGTGTACGGTTTTGGATCAAAAAGGTATAACATATAGGTTTTTTGAGATCAAAGCTTTATATTATAATTTTAGCATGGTCATATGAACATTATAACATTATGAAAGCAGATTATAAGCTTAGAGAACCTGGCTTTGAGCTTATGGCTTAGAAATGGGTTAAAATCGGAACTTTTAGCTTTGTACGGCTAGTATAACAACTCCGGGGCTTTGTTTCTTCAAAGCTTCGCTTATATGATCTTATTATATGATCCTAGGATCAATGTGGAGCAAAGTATTGCTGCCTTATGGGTTATAGAGAGAAGATAGGGGGTGCGAGTTAGAATGAACACGCAAGGGTACTATTTATACTCATTTGAAGCTAAGAGGAGTAAGTAAGGTTTAGGATCTGGTCTTGACACATAGGAGGTATAGTGAATGAAGTGTAGAAGCTATATGGTGTGTTGGTTAAGCTAGAAACTAGCTTTGGTGATGTGTTTGCTCAATTTCTTGCCGCGGCTAACCAAGAAGAAAAAGGAAGACCATGTGCCATTTTTAAACTATTTAAAGTAAAGATATTTGAAGTGTGGTGCTCGTAAGAAGCTAGGGAGGTAAGGAGCTTGAGGTGCTTGGTTGCAAGAAAAATAGTTAAAATGGGTCATTTTGCATGGGTTTTGTATTTCGGGTTCATTAGGGCTCATTTAGGGTTTTCAAGCTTGTAATTCATGTACATTTGATTAAGAATGCTAGGTTACTGATCCCAAGATATATATTAAGGATTATAATCAAAAGTTGATTGGTGGTTTGGGTTAAAATGGGTAGAAAATAAGTAAACGGGTCAAAGTACCAATTAGGGCACAATTAGGGTTTTTTGGATTCGTTTCTTGTATAATTGAAGTAGAATGATGAAATGATAATGGATTATGATTAGTAATGTTGTAATTTAGGTTATTACAAGTTATTTGGGTGTTGGTTTGGGTTTATAATGGATAAAAATCAAGAAACGGGTCATGGTTTAGAAATTAGCTCGGTTTTAAGGTTTAGAGTTTTGACTGTAAAAACGATTATGAAAGCTTATGAATGGAATAATTAGTGTTTACATAAGGTAAATTGAGTGTAGTAGCTTGTACATAAGTGATGAAGAAGAAATTGGAATGAAAACGAAAGTAAAACAGCTATTTTGGAGATCATGCTTAATAACTTGTACATTGAACTTTTAGAGACTTATACTTTGATTTGAGGAGATTTTATATTTCAATTAAGATGTTATATTACTTGTACATATGCTTTAATAGCTTGTTCATTCACTTTAGATGTTAATCTTCCATGAAATTAGGGTTTTGAGATACCCGATGATGGTTTAAAGCCTATTTTGATATAATGTTGCAAATAATACCTTATATGAGTAATGTACTTCGTCAAAATGATATTATGATATGGATTTGATATATTATGATGCTTTCTTGATATATATAAAGATAATATTTACCATATGTAGGTTGTATGAGTCCGTTAACTTTAGTTATGCAAGAAATGTTATACATTAAGATATTGGCAAAGTAAGTAATGTAATAAAGCGAAAAATTTCCCTAAAAAAGATGAGTTCATATGTAATAGATGGATTGTACATCATCTAACATAATAGATGGATATTTACATTGATGAAAATTTTTTGGTTGTTATAGTCTCCATTACTTAAAGAATTCTCGTCCCGAGATTTAAATAGATTTTGAAGTGATGATTGAAAACAAATAAGGATATTTGGAACGAATTTCATCTTCGCGTTCCTATATAAATTTTGGTCCTCTTTTAGAGTTCCATCTCACTTTGATTATAGGAATACGACTTTGTTTAAGTTGCTTGATTTCACAGTCCATGATCTCTACTGGTTCTTCGACAAAGTTAAGTTTGTCGTCGAGTTGAAGTTCTTTCATTGGGCTACTAAGAGATTCATCGAACAAACACTTCTTGAGATTAGAAACGTGGAAAGTATTATGGATACTACTAAGCTTTTCAGGAAGCTCTAGTTTGTATGCCACCGGACCAATTCGTTCAAGGATTTTGAATGGCCCAATGTATCGAGGATTGAGCTTTCCTCGTTTTCCGAATCGAAAGATACCTTTACGAGTTGATACTTTTAACATAACACGATCAGCAACTTGAAATTCTAAAGGCTTTCACCTTATATAGGTGTAACTTCTTTGTCGATCTCTTACAGCTTGTAAGTGTTAACGAATTTGCATGATCTTCTTAGTGGTTTCTTGAATTATTTCTGGTCCCGTGAGTTGAGAATCTCCAACTTCAGCCTAGCAAACAGGTGATCTACACTTTCGTCCATAAAGTGCTTCGAATGGTGCTTCTTTGATACTGGCATGATAACTGTTATTGTAGGAAAATTCCACCAATGGTAAATGTTTATCCCATCCTTTCCTGAAATCTATGACACAGGCTCTTAACATGTCTTTGATGGTTTGAATTGTTCTTTTACTTTGTCCATCAGTTTCAGGATGATATGCTGTACTCATGTCTAGATGATATGCTGTACTCATGTCTAGCTGAGTACCTAAAGCATTTTGTAATGATTGCCAGAATCTAGATGTGAAATGACTGTCACGATCCGAGATGATAGAGATTGGCACACCATGTCGAGAGACTATTTCTTTAATGTATAACCTCATAAGAATTTCCATACTATCCGTTGCTCGAATAGGTATGAAATGCGCAGATTTAGTAAGACGATCGGTAATGACCCAGATGGTGTCATGTTCGATTGAGGTTTTAGGTAGCTTTGTAACAAAATCCATTATTATTCTTTCCTATTTCCATATAGGAATTTCTGGTTGTACCAATAACTCGGATGGCTTTTGACATTTTCCTTTAACTTTAGAACATGTCAAACATTTGCTAACATATTCTGCGATGATTGCCTTCATGTTAGGCCACCAATAGAGTTTCTTTAATTCATGGTACATTTTATCTATACCCGGGTGGATAGAATATTTTGATTTATGAGACTCATGCATGATTAAGTCTCTCAAACCGCCAAAAAGTGGTAACCATTTTCGATTCTTAAAACAACGAGTTCCATCAGGATGAATTTCAAATGATTTGTCCATTCCTCGTAGATAGTGTCTCCAGATTTTAAGAGCGAGTATTACTGCTCCGAATTCATGAAAATGGGTGGTATAGTTTTCTTCATGAGGTTTGAGTTGTCGAGATGCATAAGCAATGACTTTTTTCTCTTTGCATTAATACAGCTCATAACCCTTGAAGAGATGCATCACAATAAACAAGAAAGTCATCGTTTCCTTCTGGTAATGCAAGGATTGGTGCTTCATAGAGTTTCTGCTTAAGAAGTTGAAAAGCTGATTCTTGTTCTTCGCCCCAGACGTAATTCTTGTTTTTCTAGGTTAATTTAGTCAAAGGCTTTGCAATCTTTGAAAAACCTTCGATAAATCTTTGGTAATAACCAGCGAGTCCTAAGAATTGACGAACTTCTATAGGTGAAGTGGGAGATGTCTGATTCTTAACAGCTTCAATCTTGGCCGGGTCAACATCAAGTCCTTGACTATTAATGAGATGACCAAGAAATTGCACGATATGAATCTAGAAATCACATTTAGAGAACTTGGCCTACAATTTCTTTTCTCAGAGTAATTCCAAGATTATTCTCAAATGATTTGCATGTTCTTCTTCGTTACGAGAGTAGATAAGAATATCATCAATAAACACTATTACAAATTCATCTAAATATGGTTTACACACATGATTCATGAGATCCATGAACACAACAGGTGTGTTTGTTAAACCAAATGGCATGACTTGAAATTTATAATGTCCGTATCTTGTTCTGAAAGAAGTCTTAGGAATATCTTCTTCCCTTACTCTTAGTTGATGATAGCCTGATCTTAAGTCGATCTTCGAGTAGACGCTTGAACCTTGAAGTTGATTGAATAGGTCATCAATTCTGGGAAATGGGTAACGATTCTTTATAGTAAGTTTATTCAACTCACGGTAATCAATACACATTCTGAAAAATCCGTCTTTCTTTTTAACAAATAAGACAGGAGCTCCCCAAGGCGATGTACTTGGTCGAATAAAACCTTGATCGGTTAATTCTTGAAGTTGATTAGATAACTTCTGCATTTTTGAAAGAGCCAATATGTAAGGTGTTCAAGGTACAGGTGCTTCTCCAGGAATTTAAGTAATTTTGTATTCTACTAGATAACGGGATACACGAGATAAATCTATCAGGAAATACAATCTGAAAATTCTTTGACTACAGGGATATTTTTCTAATCTTGTTTTCTTGTGATTTTCTTCCCTTCCTACCATAACTTGGATCATGAAAACTTAACAACCTCAGGATATATACTTTTCTATCTTTAATCAAGATATAAGGTTTAGTCGAGTTTTACTCCGATCACCTCGAATGATTAGAGTTTCATCGTTGAGAGGAATATGAACGACTTTCTCATCACAGATAATTCTGGCATGATACTTAGATAACTAGTCCATACCGATGACGATATCAAAACTACCAAGATTAATTGGTATGAGATCGATTTTGAATGTTAATTTTCAGAATTAAAGTGCAAGCCCTTTTAACGTGTTTGATGCTGTACTAAGTTTCCATCAGCCATATTTGATATCAAAAAAAAGGTACTTTTTAATAGACGGAATATCTAACTTAGAGGCAAGAGATAGGGATATAAAACTTCTATCACTCCCAGAATCAAATATACTTTGGCTAAATTGATTTAATAGAAACATACCTGTAACGACGTTCGGGTCCTATTGATATTTTCTTATCCCTTTTTCCCCCCTCAGCATATAGGCTCTTCCTTAGGCATTAATATTAGTCTTTTGGCACTGATTTGTGTAATGTCCTTTTTCACCACAGGCATGGTAAACAACTATCACTGGTAGTTGATTACTTCTAGTAGCTGACTTCTTGTTTTGTAATTTTGCTCAAATGGCTAACCTTTTGCAAATATTAACATTACCACAAACACTAGTCCCGTTTTTGATGTAAATTACACCTCTTACACAAAGGGAGATCTCCGGCATAGCTCCTATATCTGATGAAGTAACAGCATAGCTTACCATTTCTCTGCCTTCGATTTGACAATTATGGTAGCGATAGTTGGTTTACGTAAATTTTTGCACAGAATTGTTGTTGAAAGTTCTTCTATCATCAAACTTTTTTTTGTTATCATTTGGTACTTGATTGGAGTGTACTTAGTTACTTGATCCATTAGCCTTTGAGGCTATTATAATGCATCCTCTAAGTTTGAGTTAAGAGGTAGTAACGTTTCCTTCAATGCTTCGAGGCAAGACCTCCGCAAAAGCTTTCAGAGTTTCTCAGTACTGGCACCATATCGAACATGAAGGTTGTTTTCTTGAAATCTTTAACATAGGATTAAGATCATTTTTCCCTTTACACTCGATTGTAAAAGTTATCCTTCCATCTTTCCCTGATCTTATTTGAGGTAATACTTGTTTCTAAACCTTTAATTCATCCAGGATTCGATTAGCTTGCTCTATTCCCCATTGGTTCGCATATGCCATTCCACAGACAAGGCCATCACAATTAAAGTACCAGTACAAAGTTACGTTTAATTTTCTTCAGCACATCTGCTGATATAGAATACTGATCGTTTCGTTCAAACCACGAATTAAGACCTATTGCACCTTTGTACCATTGAAGTAGAAGGTTGACAGCTCATAAATCATTGTAATTTCCTGTCATCACTCAGGAAATTTCAGTAGGACAGTGTTTCCTGCGGATTACTAGCACTTACTATTGTTGCCACTTGAACTCTAGAAGCTTCAGAGACACTGTCACAACTAGCTTTTTAATGACAACTTAGTCATATCCGAGCTTCTAATGCTATGGCTTTTTGAGGCATTCATAATTCAACAAAGACAACAACGAATAAGAATAATATCAAATTAACTAAAGTTTAAAGAGAAATACCTCATTTTTGAACTTAAGCCCATTTTTTTAACAATTGTGATATTGAAGTTTGGATATAAGTTATGAAATAACAAATAAAAGGATGCGTATTAACGCATGAATGAATGAATATGAGATGAATGATAAAGCAGTAAAAACAACATGGTAGATAATGGATTGCTTTTTGTATTATGAACACTTGCCTTATAAATAACATAATCAAGATTTGACAAGTGTTTTTAATTTATAACGCTACATCTCGTGGCTAGGTTAAAGCTAAAAACTAAGGGAAGACTAGAGAAAAAATTTAAAACTAGAAACAGATGTCACTGCTGCCCTTCTGGAGTTTAACGATGGATTTTCATGAGTTTTTTCTATGTCTGCTTGGTGACGAGTTTCCATGTCATTGATAACTTATGCAACTCAGCAATCTTATTGCGACTAAGAAATCTATGGTTTGTATCCTATTGCTTTCTCTGAGTTTAATGATTTAGTTAATGACTTGCTTGAAGGCCTCGCTTCCATAGCATCATAATCTCGTTAAATGATTACAGTTCCTTTGCCGAGACATTTGATACTATTTTTACTGTACTCAATACTTTCGATCGGATTGCATCAAGACTATTTAGAGATATCCTGAGATCTCTCTCATAGACGTTTCTAAAGTAGCTTCCTGAAGGTTTCGCCCAATTCCAAAAGCATGAGGTTGGACGGGTAGAAAAGATGATTTTGTTGGTAAAAGAAGTCCTTCTGGAAAAAAGAACTCTTAGGTTTAGAGTATATAACTAAGGTGGTTTGGTGATTTGTTAGCATTAGAAAGCTTGGTAAGCCTTCAAATAAAATGATCATCGTCACAAGATAACGAAAAGGTTGATGAAGCTAGCGGAACAATTCCCAAATGATTTAGAACACTTGAGTAAGTCATATCCAGGAAGAAGGCCGGAACATAATCTGGAGAACCGAAGGAAAATAATTTAGGAAATTTGAATGATAGGGCATCCCCATATAGAAGTATGGTAATCGGTAGTAGACATTATTCTTATAACAACCCAACATAAATAAAAAATTATTTATTTAGTAAAATAATAGTTTATGTATCTTTACATACCATTTTCAGGAGATATGAGGCACGAGAACATTCATCAGATGGTAAAAGAAAATGTATGTTAAAGTTAAGTTTTAAACCTTGTTCTCTATAACGTTGGCTCTGATACCAAATCTGTAACAACCCTATTTAGCAGCAGAAGTTGATCTAGGGTATTACTTCAAAGGTACAACAGTCATATCATAGAAAACAAATCAAAAAAAGTTGTTTTTGAAAATAAGTTATCATTCATTTATTTCATCAGAGTTTTACAAAGAGAGGTCCTAAAATTTACAACATTTGAATGATAACGGTTTTTCCATCTTTAGTCCTTGCCACTCTGTGCCATCCGTGCTTAATTACCTGAGATAAAACATGCTAGAAAGTCAACATAAAGTTAGAAATCTATAGGTATTAAGTTTAAATAACTTAAATGCAAATGTGTATTAGTACTTTATATACACCCATATGAAAAATATAATTATTATTATGCCATCAGCTCATATTTCGAAAGCCTTAGTGTAATGTAATTATATAATCGCCCCTGCGGATGCCTTTTGTCCAAACATCCTTTGATTTCTAATAATGCAATCTGTTAAACGTAATTAAAAAAAAAAAACATGTGTAAACCAATCGGAGAGTCCAACCCAAAAATCTATTCACATTATTCGCGCTTAACACGGAGAGTACTTAACAGTATCATGATTATGAGGACCTTAAAGCGAAAAGTTACCTAGGCAATATTAAATTGAAATAACATGTAGAAATAATTGCATTCATGTTTATAGCATGTATCTCCCTCGCGGGTTTATAAAAAGATTGAAAAGCGAGGCTATGAACTTACTCGAATAGCTAATAGGAAATTTTATCAATGTATACGAAAAGAGTAGTAACGCTTTCTCCATAAACAACACGAGAAATAATAGCAATCTAGTTTGATTGATTATGTAAATTTCACTACAATTTGGTTTTTGATAGAAAAATTATCATAACACCGTTCGGGCCATCATAATTTTAGAAGTCATTAAGTAAACGTTTATGGAGCTAGGGCACTTTAAATCATAAACCCAACAACAATTCAGATAGAATGTAATACCAAGATGAAACATGGTTAATTTAGCAGAGTTAAAGTGCAGCCCTTAATAACGGTGTTTGTGCTTACTAAGTTTCCATCAGCCATTTCGATATTATAAAAGGTATCTATTGTAATAGACGGAATATCTAACTTAGAGGCAAGAGATAGGGATATAAAACTTCTATCAGCTCTAGAATCAAATAATATTTTGGCTAAATGTTGATTTAATAGAAACATACCTGTAACGACGTTCGGGTCCTGTTGAGTATTCTTATCTCTCAGCATATAGGCTCTTCCTTAGGCATTGATATTAGTCTTTTGGCACTGATTTGTGTAATGTCCTTTTTCACCACAGGTATGGTAAACAAATGTCACTGGTAGTTGATTACTTCTAGTAGCTAGCTTCTTGTTTCCGTAGTTTTTGCTCAAATGGCTAACCTTGTTGCAAATATTACATTTACCAACACAAGGTCTGTTTTGATGTAAATTACACCTCTTACACAAAGGGAGATCTCCGGCATAGCTCCTGTTTTCTAATGGAGTAACAGCATAGGCTTTACCAGTTTCTTGCCTTCAATTTTGACAATTATGGTAGCGATTGTTGGTGTTACGGTAATTTTTGCTACGGGAATTGTTGTTGAAAGTTCTTCTGTCATCAAACTTTTTTTTGTTATCATTTGGTACTTGCATTGGAGTATACTTAGTTACTTGATCCATTAGCCTTTGAGCTATGATAATGGCAACCTCTAAAGTTTGAGGTTTAGAGGTAGTAACATTTCCTTCAATGCTTCGAGGCAGACCTCCGACAAAAGCTTTCAAGAGTTTCTCAGTACTTGGCACCATATTCGAACATAAGGTTGTCAGTTCTTGGAATCTTCTAACATAGGATTTAAGATCATTTCCCTTTACACTCAGATTGTAAAGTTATTCTTTCATCTTCCTGATCTTAGTTCGAGGACAATACTTGTTTGTCAAAACCTTTTTAATTTAGTCCAGGTGATTCGATTAGCTTGCTCTATTCCCATTGGTTGGGCATATGCATTCCACCAGGACAAGGCATCATCAATTAAAGTACCAGTAGCAAAGGTTACTTTGTTTTCTTCAGCACATCTGCTACGAGAGAATACTGATTCGGTTCGTTCAAACCAGCGAATGAGACCTATTGCACCTTTTGTACCATTGAAGTAGAAAGGTTGACAGCTGATAAATCTTTGTAATTTCCTGTCTTCACTGCAGGAATTTCAGTAGGACCAGTGTTCCTGTCGGGATTACTAGCACTTACGATTGTTGCAGCTTGAGCTTCTAGAGCTGCAGAGACACTGTCAGCAACTAGCTTTTTAATGACAGCTTGAGTCATAGCCGGAGCTTCTAATGCTGATGCTTTTTTTGAGGCATTCATTCAACAAAAGACAACACGTAATAAGAATAATATCATAGGAGTAATGCTAAAATGTTTAAAGAGAAATACTCATTTTTGAACTTTAAGCATTTTTAACAATAGTGATATTGAAGTTTTGGATATAAGTTATGAAATAACAAATATAATGATGCGTATAACGGATGAATGAATGAATGATGAGATGAATGATAAAGCAGTAAAAACAACAAGGTAGATAATGGGATTGCTTTTGTATTAAGAACAACTTGCCTTAGTACTATACATAGTCAAGATTTGACAAGTGTTTTTATTTATACCATACATCTCGTGGCTAGGTTAAAGCTAAAAACTAGAATTTAAACTAGAAACTGGATGATCACTGCATGCGGTTCTGGAGTTTAACGATGGAGTTCATGAGTTTTTCTATGTCTGCTTGGTGACGAGTTTCCATGTCATTGATAACTTATGCCAACTCAGCAATCTTATAGCGAGCTAAGGAAATCTTATGGTTGTATCCTATTTGCTTTCTCTGGAGTTTAGTGATTTTAGTATGAGCTTGCTGAAGCTCGGCTTCCATAGCATCATAATCTCGTTAAATGATTACAGTTCCTTTGCTGAGACATTTGATACTATTTTCAATGTACTCAATACGTTCGATAGGGATTGCATCAAGACTATTTAGGATATCCTGAATCTGCTCTTCATGACGTTCTAAAGTTGGCTTCTGAGAGGTTTCGCCAATCTCAAAAGCTTGAGGTTGGGACGGGGTAGAAGAAGATGATTTTGTTGGTAAAAGAAGTCCTTCTGGAAGAAAGAACTCTTGAGGTTTAGGAGGTATAATAACTAGAGGTGGGTTTGGTGATTTGTTAGCATAGAAAGCTTGTATAGCCTTCATATAAGGATCATCGTCACTAGATAACGAAAAGGTTGATGAAGCTAGCGGAACAATTCCAAATGAATTAGAAGCACTTGAGTAAGTCTTTCCTGGAGAGGCCGGGACATAATCTGGAGAAGCCGAAGGAATATATTTGGGAAATTTGAAGAAAGGGCATCCTCCATAGTAGAAGTAGGGTAATCGGGAGTAGACATTATTCTGATAACAACCCAACGATAAATAACATAAGTTATTTATTTAGTAAAATAATAGTTATGTATCTTTACATACCATTTCAGGAGATATGACGGCACGGAGGACTTTCTTCGATGGAAAAGAAAAGTAGTTATAGTTAAGGTTTTAACCTTGTTCTCTATAACGTTGGCTCTGATACCAAATCTGTAACAACCCTATTTAGCAGCGAAAGTTGATCTAGGGTATTACTTCAAAGGTACAACAGTCATATCATAGAAAACAAATCAAAAAAAGTCGTTTTTGAAAATAAGTTATCATTCATTTATTTCATCAGAGTTTTACAAAGAGAGGTCCCAAAATTTACAACATTTGAATGATAACGGTTTTTCCATCTTTAGTCCTTGCCACTCTGTGCCATCCGTGCTTAATTACCTGAGATAAAACATGCTAGAAAGTCAACATAAAGGTTGAGTGAAATCTATAGGTTTAAGTTTAAATAATTTAAATGCAAATGCGGTATTTAGGTTACGTTGATATACACCCAGTATTGAAAATATATTTATTATTATTGCCATCAGCTCATGAATTCGAAGCCTTAGTGTATTGTAATATATAATTGCCCCTGCGGATGCCTTTGCCAAAACATCCGTTTGATTTCTAATAATGTGCAATCTGTTAAACGTACTTGGGTAAACCAATCGGGGAGTCCAACCCAAATAGATCTATTCACATTATTCGCGCTTACTACGGAGAGTAATTAACAGTTCATGATTTATGAGGACTTAAAGGCGAAGAAGTTACCTAGGCAATATTAAATTGAAATAACATGTAGAAATAATTGCATTCATGTTTATAGCATGTATCTCCCTCGCGGGTTTATAAAAAGATTGAAAAGCGAGGCTATGAACTTACTCGAATAGCTATAGGGAAATTGTTAGCAATGTATACGAAATGATAGTAACGGCTTCGTCATAAACAACCCGAGGAAATATATAGCAAGTCTTAGTTTGATTGATTATGTAAGATTTCACATCAATGTTGGTTTTGATAGAAAAATTATCATAACACCGTTCGGGCCATCATAATTTTAGAAGTCATTAAGTAAACGTTTATGGAGCTAGGGCACTTTAAATCATAAACCCAACAACTCAGATAGAATGTAATACCAAGATGAAACCTATAAATATGAATCTCCCTAGTATTTTGGTATGATATGAATTCAGGACATGATTTTTGAAAGCACATCGATGATGAATGATATAATGATTAGAACATAAGCGGTTTTAAGCATTTTAATCAATATCTGGAAATGTTAAGCACGTCTAGCGTTAATTAAAGTTATGTTGGGTAATATTTTGAATATGATTTTATACTTTTTCAAAATGTTACATTTTAGACCCTAGGGTTTGAAATATTACAAATAGGTCATTGTAGTTTGCATTTTTACGACTTTGGTCCTTTAACTTTTAAAGATATACAAAGTAAATTTTGGACTTTGAAAAGTGACATAATAGACCCCTGTATTTATAACTTTGATAAAATGACGCTTTTAGTCCTTTTAGTTATAAGTTTTTGAAAATTACGATATATACCCATTGCATGGATTATAATTACAAAACAAGTCTAAATTTCCATGCAAGTTTATTTTAACATTTCAATAGACATTTATAAGTTATAATAAGCTAAAATATGAAGATTTAATATTACAGAAATTTAAAATAACGATTCGTTAAGCTAGAAAGCGTAACGGGTCAAATTAGGGTTTTAAAACAAAAACACGCGGGTTTTAAGATCAAATTCTTTCATGACTTATCAAATTACTTATTTTAACTTTAATTAATCTTATTAGGTTAGGTTATAACAAAATTTTACAAGTTTAACCCATAGATTAAGTAAAAACATAAAATTAGGGTTTCGGGTGTACGGTTTTGGATCAAAAAGGTATAACACATAGGTTTTTTGAGATCAAAGTTTTATATTATGATTTTAGAATGATCATATGAACATTATAATGTTATCAAAGTAGATTATAAGCTTAGAGAACCTGGCTTTGAGCTTATGGCTTAGAAAAGGGTCAAAATCAGAACTTTCGGCTTCGTATGGCTAGTATATCGACTCCGGGGCTTCGTTTCTTCAAAGATTTGCTTATATGATCCTAGGATCAATGTGAAGCAAAGGATTGCTTCCTTATGGGATATAGAGAGAAGATAGGGGGTGCGAGTTAGAATGAACACACAAGGGCACTATTTATACTCATTTGAAGCTAAGAGGAATAAGCAAGGTTTAGGATCTGGTCTTAACACATAGGAGGTATAGTTAATGAAGTGTAGAAGCTATATGGTGTGTTGGTTAAGCTAGAAACAAGCTTTGGTGATGTGTTTCCTCCATTTCTTGCCACGGCTAACCAAGAAGAAAAAGGAAGACCATGTGCATTTTTAAACTATTTAAAGTATATATATTTAAATTGTGGTTCTTGTAAGAAGCTAGGGAGGTAAGGAGCTTGAGGTGCTTGGTTGCAAGAAAAATAGTTAAAAATCCCTAGTGACCGATAATTAAGGATATGCAATATTGTGGTACGTTTTTCGTGTAACGTTCACAATAGGATTGTTTGAGTCAAAAGAAAAACCGATATGCATTAGTGTGATAATTAACGATATGCAATAACGGTCGATTAAAAGAAGAGTTATCGTTTGGGTCAAAATAAAAAAGTCCAAATATAATATTAGTATGTCGATTCACGTTATTATATCTATTTGTGCCTTGCTTATTAGTGTTTCTCATATTAAATTATAATGACTTTCTTACAAATATATGACAACCTAATAATTTTATGGTAATTTATATGCAATAGTGTTTCCAAAAATTATGAATATCATGTGAGCAAGGTTACATATCTTCAAATTTAATCACTATGTCGTACCTGGTTATTTGGATTTTGGATCCAACTTGACGTACTACTACCTCAAGTGCAGCTGCAGCCGCTGCCTGGGTTACACAGACGAACAAAATCCCTAGAAAAAATATAAGCAGTTTAGATTGTTTGGGGGCAAAATAGGGACTTTTACACGTAACATGCCAATTTGAAAGTGCTAATATGTTAAACAAAATCTGTTCTTTTACATTTCCTATACCATAAGAAAATCGACAACCAAAAGAGATCTGTTATGAGCCTACCAACTGTCAAAACATCTTCAGCCCAAAGTAGAACTTCTTTTCAAGGTTTAGGCTAAAAATTATACTAACTTCTTCCGTTCTTTGGGCTGATATTAAACAAGAACAAGACTTATAAATAGTTAGAACTTCTTTTCAAGGTTTAGGCTAAAAATTAGCTATGTACTATCATCATTCATCAAGGGACCAAATATATAAGTTTTTTATCAGCCTTTCTTAAGAAGTACCTGAACTTCTTTTTTGTCTCATAAATTGTTATCAACTCTTATAGTGCCACGATCAATATGCACATTTTTGCGTCGTGACTCATACCCAACAATCCAACATCACCAGAATTCGTATATTGGAAGACGTTTAAAAAAACTTGATAAAATTTAGTAAAATGAAAAACATTTCACATATTTAGTCAATGCATTAATTTCCACCTATATATTTCCACCTATATATGGGGCAAGGCATGAAATATTTCATGATGACTAGACATGATGACATGGCAATTTAATACTGACTAGAAATGAAGACTCAAAGGGCATTTTTGGAAGAAAAATCCGACTAGGCAATGATAGTGTTAAAATGAAGGGTATAATGGTCAATTTATTTGTTCCTTCAATGCTTGCTATAATTTCTCACAATTATTCAATGACATTTATTGTATCATTTTTAGCAAATCTCTCTTATTTCTCCCTTCCAAAATTATTATCAACAAAATCACAGAAACACAATCTCTTTCGTATTCTTCTCTTGATTTTTAAAATTTTTAAATCATCTCATGAAATTAAACTTAAAACCACGAGTTTAATCCAAAACCTGACACAATATTATCGTGATTCATAAACATATAACCGATGAGCGTTGCAAGTATTGAAATGAAAATTTTCAACCTATATATGGGGCAAGGCATGAAATATTTCATGATGACTAGACATGGTGATTGGAAATGATGACTCAAAGGGCATTTTTGGAAGAAAAATCCGACTAGGCAATGATAGTATTAAAATGAAGGGTATAATGGTCCATTTATTTGTTCCTTCAATGCTTGATACAATTTCTCACAATTATTCAATGACATTTACTGTATCATTTTTAGCAAATCTCTCTTATTTCTCCCTTCCAAATTTATTACCAACAAAATCACAGAAACACAATCTCTTTCGTATTCTTCTCTTGATTTTTAAATTTTTTAAATCATCTCATGAAATTAAACTTAAAACCACGAGTTTAATCCAAAACCTAACACAATATTATCGTGATTCATAAACATATAACCGATGAGCGTTGCAAGTATTGAAATGAAAATTTTCAACTTATATATGGGGCAAGGCATGAAATATTTCATGATGACTAGACATGGTGATTGGAAATGATGACTCAAATGGCATTTTTGGAAGAAAAATCCGACTAGGCAATGATAGTATTAAAATGAAGGGTATAATGATCCATTTATTTGTTCCTTCAATGCTTGCTACAATTTCTCACAATTATTCAATGACATTTACTGTATCATTTTTAGCAAATCTCTCTTATTTCTCCCTTCCAAATTTATTATCAACAAAATCACAGAAACACAATCTCTTTCGTATTCTTCTCTTAATTTTCAAAATTTTTAAATCATCTCATGAAATTAAACTTAAAACCACGAGTTTAATCCAAAACCTAACACAATATTATCGTGATTCATAAACATATAACCGATGAGCATTGCAAGCATTGAAATGAAAAATTCGAATATCATACTATCATCAAGGTTAGTTTAATTTTATATTTTATTTTCGATTATTATATACATGCGATTTAATAAACGCTTTGAAATTTCTTATTTCAAATTGATTAATTTTTGCTGTTTAGATCCACATCAAATGTGTTTTATTTTTATACTAAAAAACCTTAATTTTACTCACAATAAATTTAGGCAATTTGGCAAGTTAGGTCTTTTAGGAATAGTTAGGCTTAATTTAGGGCTACTTAGGTTGTTTTTATGGATTTGAATTGAAATTTGTAATGAGAAGGCCAAGTATTACCTTACCAACACTAGGAGGAAAAGGCCTATTTTTTCTTGCAAAAATCCTAGAATGTGACATTCTTGGTCTTTGTTTATTAGAAGGAATGATCTCATTTAATCCAAAGCATTGTCCTACTGCTGAAGAGGTAATAACATATTTACTTACTTTTTGTGGGTTTGAAAGTATTTACTCTAACTAAATACTGGGTTTTGTACTTTGTATTAGGCACTTTTTGAATCATATTCTAAGAATTTGGTTAATGTTGAGATAGAGCCTTCTACGCAACCCATTTAGATATCTTATGAAGATGGCGATGCTGCAATATACCCTGAAGGTATGCTTCGGTTATCTTATTTGTAATTTTACAAAACTCATAGAAACTTAATCGTTGCCGGTTGCTAATTGTTTTTGCAACACTTTATATATCTTATACCCGAAAATTAAAGAGACTGTTTGTAAAGGCCTACCACAAGAGATTAAATTCTGATGACTTTAACCTTTTTGGATTGTGTAGCAATTGGATTATTAATGTTCATTTTTGGTTTAAATAATTGTAGTAGAAACTGTGAAAAAGCCCTTGGATAAAAGTCTCGCCAAACATTTAATTTTTAGATATAGATCTATGTGGTCAATTTCGAGAGATAGGCATGTTTGGTTTTGCACAGATGGGGTTAGAAGATTGAATTACTAAAACTGGTTTTATCATTTTACCGAGACTATAGTTAAATTTTACTTGAAGGCATAATGGAATTTATATATAGACAAATCACTAGAACCTCAAGATAGTGGAATTTTAAAAGATGATAAGATAATGTTCCCTCCTTATCTGCTTCACCTGTTTGTTCAATGCTAATTCATGCTTTATTGCACTATATATGGTGGTCCTTCTATGATTTTCATTTGTTGTTTGTATAAGATTCACACAAGTCTATATTAGAATGGATATGACTTCAATTTTTCTGTTGTACTCAGTATTTATTTCAGGTACTTTCTGCTTTAGGATCAACACCATCTATACGTTTTCAAAGTATTATGGTTAAGTAAGTATTAGAGAAAATCAGTCAATCAGGAAAAGATAAGGAGTTAAAATCACATACTTTAGAAAAGAAAGAAGCGACACAGTCAGAGCCAAAACCTAATGATGAGTCTAAAATCAGTTCTATAACCAGGAACAACACGATTGAAGAGGATGAGAAGAAGTGCATGGATGTTGTGGATTATTTAGCGCGACAAGCCAAAAAAATTGTGATTGAAAAGCAAGGAACTGTAAACTGTAAAGGAAAAGCACATGTTGTTGCTGGCAAGAGAAGAAAGAGAGCAAGTGGAGGTATTAAGAGGTTAATTTCTCAAAGATCATGACCGAATAAGCTTGGTTATAGTTCACAGAAGGAAAATGGAAGGAGATGTTTTCAATGATTCATAGCAAGTGTGTGTAGACAAATGAGCACTATAACTGTAAGGAGAAAGTACAAACATATCAAGCTTTCCTGATGTGGTGATCCATTTATTGAAAGGTGCATATAATAGATAAGTTATCTGATAAATTTGAAAACATATAAACACATCAAGTGTTTCCTTGCAATGCTTTTAAGGATTTTCTTTAAGGATATGTATATCCTTGATGAGTACTTCATGGTATTACATGACATAATTATTTTTGAGAATGCGGAGTCGCAAAACCAAAACAATGGAAGATATTTGTAAATGGTATACTTTATTTTTAAACTACGATATTTCATATAACATATTTCTATTTGAGTTTTATTCATTCAATATGATATGTGTTACTAATCTTTACGAATAAGTACCATGTATTTATTTGTTCTCACACTTTTTATTGATATTAAATATATTATATGAACACTTTTCTTTTCTTTTCTATATTTTTTATGTTTTAGATATTTGCCGTTATTCATTATTTTTGTACGTCCGGCTAGAATTCATCAAATTTTATTATGAAGCTAGCCCGCCCATTCGGGCGGGCTATGAAACTAGTAATTTTATATAGCTATTTCATAGCCCAAACACTTCTCTTAAATATTGTTACACATACAAAAAGGAGAAATATGCAGTTATAGTGTTGATGTGTTATGTAAGAACTTGTTGACTTGTTGAACATGATGTAGAATAAAGAACATGCTAAATGATAATCTGTTTATTACGAACTTGGTGAGAAAGAAAATAAGCAGTCGGTGTTTTTCATACTTGTTATAGCCCTATTGCGGACATAATCTAGACAGCAGAAAAATGCGGTTCGATTAAGATAATAGCAAACTAAAGATTCACATGGAAAGGCCCTAGGGATGTCAACCAAATACCTTAAATGTTAGCATGTAGTCTTCATAAGAAGAAATATACAATATCATGTTGAGCATATACCTGGAATTATCATCTAGGACAAATTATTTATAAAATCCAATAAAAGTTTCAAGGTAGGATCAAAAGGTACCCCTTTTGAGCCGTTACCCAACCTACCCATTTGCGGCGCATTTGGGACTTGATCATGAAAGAAAAATAATATACAAACACACCAGACATGATCTTTTGAATGGTCTCCTCAGTAACAAATCCAACCATTGACTTTTTTTATTGATATCTAAAGAAAAAAAAACAACGTGTATAACTTGTAGCATGGAAGGGAAACAACAACGTGTATTACATCGTGGGCTTGTATTTTGCGAACACTATTTCTGGCCTGCATTAAAGCACATTCCTAAAAATCATAAATTTAATTCCAAAAAGCGTCATTCTAGCAATAACAAACCCAAGTTATATTATCTTTGCAAAGGTATATTATTTTCCCAAATGTATATAATTTTGTAGACGATATTTAATATGCATCAGATTATGGACAATTTCAATTATTTATTTGATACCTTAGCATCATAGCATTCTCGAGTTATTCCAATAACAGATCTCCATCTCATTCTCCCATAACAAATCCATCACGCGCCTGTTGAAGTTAAAATGAAAATATTAATAATTGTTTTTCAAGCTTCTGAGGATAGAAAAATGACACAAGAAGACAGACCTAATCCCATGGACGTGAAGCTTTTGTTGGATAGTTGTTCCTCACTTAAAGCCTTACATGCAACAAAACTACCCACTCCTGCATAAATCTTTTATGGTTATCCTCAAGATTACATGAGACGTATACAACAAAAAAGAAAATACCTAACAGTGTGAAGACACATTCATTGCAACCACAAAGCCTCATCCTCATCCCCGTTCTTCTTATTCGACTTAGGCCTCGTTACAACATACTACTGCGCAAACCTGTACAATAACATACTACTAATGAAACCACATAGATGGCTAAAAATCACAAAAGAATAATAAAATACACGTTGAAACCTAGCCATTTGATTATCGATAAGAAGGAAGAAGACTATTATTGTGATATGCATATGACATTACTTTTCACTAGAAAAGTTGAAAATCCTTATTTTAAGAAACATTGTAAAAATTAAAATCATTATAACCTACTAATTAATAATAGCAAACGAAACTGATATGTACACTCAGTCAAACGAAACTGATTGCCTCATTAATTAATTAATTGACTCATTTGTGGAAACATTTTAATATGCATTTATCGATCATGGTGGGAATGTATAATCATTCAACTCTTTAAATATTCACCAAAGGGTTTTTTCCATACCCTATATAAACAACCATATTTTGGTTATTCATGTCAACCATTTTTTTCTTTTCATTCACGTTGAAGTAAAAAAGTAACACACACAAAAAATGGAATCGAAAAATGACACAACTGCTGCCGCTGTTGATGTTTTGATGAAGAATGAAACAATCGTTGATGATGTTCAGGTATTTGTCCTTAACAAACGTTGTCGATTATACATGTCCATATAAATAACACTAACATCCTAATTCGATTTTTAAAAGATGGAAAACGCATCAAATCAAGATGATGGAAAGGCTGTTGATAATGTTGTTAGCAATCATGGAAAGGCTCTTGATAATGTTGTTAGTACTCTCATAGGAAAAATTAGCATAACCTATTCATAGAATAGATTGTAAATTGTCAATCAAGCATACATTTTAAATACAGCCATATACAACCTTGTACTTTCCTATTTTTAGCTAGGACATTGTAGTTAATTAGTTTCCATATAGTTGTGTGGTTAATTAGTTTCCATACAGTTGCAGCCATGGACTTTGTAGTTAATTAGTTCCCAAAAATTGTTTAAGAGTCACATTATGTATACTACACTAGCTAAAAGGCCCGTGAAATTCACAGGTATTTTAAAGTGATATATTAAAGTAATATTGAAAAAGGCCGTAAATGACATTGCATATTATGAAGTTATAAGTTAAAAAGAAACACATCTAGATAAACAAACGTAAAGTATACAATTGGTAATAATCAAACATATGTTATATAGAACACAATTGTGTAGCACTACTAATGTGAGATGTAGATGTGATCATAAATTGTGTAGCACTTCTATGTAAACCACGTTGGTGGTGGTATTACTGAGATTTCCGTCTTCATCCCGAATAACCATCTTCAATCTATTTTTCCTCATAACGCAAGAGACAACTACATATAGATGGCCATGTGTAAAATCAGGTTGTGGTAAATACAAACCGACTTGCCCAAGAGATTGTCCTTAACTTTCGTTGATTGTCATCGCGAAAAAGACGGACATGTGAAACTGATTCCTTACAATCTTTATCGGAAACGTTTATCATAAGAAGATATTTTCTTCCTTGTGATAAGCACTTGTTTACTAAAATGGCTTTCATTGATTATAGTGGCGTTAGTGTAACTTTTCATCAACCGATCCGCAAGAAATTTTGTTCCGTTTCACAAACCATTGGATTGATCAATGTTTCGTAACAACATGATCGTAGCACCCACTTTCAATTTAAGTTTGTAGTTAGGCACATCAAAGAAGTTAAGACCTAGAGAACACGTTTTCATTTTACTTGTACACTTTTTTGCAACTAAAGTACGTGACTTATTTACAAATATGAATTGAAAAACATAATTATGTTCGCCGTTTGTATCTTCCGAATAAGTTAATGAGTTGTACAAATATCATGCATTGTAAAGACTCATCTACAACCCACAGTGCATAAGTATCATACATTGTAATTATAAAGCATAATTACAAAAGATGATGAAGAAGACATACATATACATTGTTTTAAAGATTGCTACTATCTGGAACATGAAGACCGATTTCAAAGGGAGAGCTTGCGAACATATAGCAAAATACACACAATATTTTGAGTGAGATTATCCGGTATAAAGCGACCTACGCATTCCTATATTGTATGGGACCATAGACCACACCCAGTCATTGTGATTCGAACACTTCAGTGTCAAACCGTATAGTCATGTTCACAAAGTCAAAACTCAATATAATGGTCTGAGGTCCCTTTAAGTAAAACAAATGAGGTTTTCCTTCTACGGCTCGCAAACAATATATAGAACCATCAAGAAGCACCAGCAATCTAACAGCTCATAATCGGCTGCAATGGCTCTAACAGTTATCTGAATAATCAAGATGAAGTCGTAGCTCGTTTCATGGCTCCCTTCAATTTTTCCTGTGGCTTGATATACGTTTTTGATCACTTCACTTTACTTCTTGACTCACACTATTTGATGTAGATGCATCTTCGTTACAACACCACTCTCATACAAAAGTTCTCATGACCCTTTTCCTTTTGAGTTTTGTACAACGTTTAACCTGTTAAAGGTAAGCGAAATATGATTCACCAATTCATAAGTAAAAGGGTTCGAATCGCCACGTTTAGATGTCACATTACATCAAATAGTTTTAGGTTCAATCGTTAGGAAATCCGCCCATCGGGCTCCATTGTTGTCATTTTTCACTGCACTGCTGACACATGCTAAAACTACTTAACCGTGATTTGTGAAAATTGCATGTTGTCTCACCAGGTACCTCCTATCTGCACTATATAGAACGAAACTGATGGCCCTCCTATTTTTGAAAAAGTTAAACAATTTTGAATTCAATGGGACAAAATGTTGGTTCAAATTTGTAGAATTTAATGTTATTAAAAAGTTTCATAAAAATCAAATAGTTTTAGGTTCAATCGTTAGGGAATCCGCCCATCGGGCTCCATTGTTGTCATTTTCACTGCAATACTGATGCATGCTAAAACTACTTAACCGTGATTTGTGAAAATTGCATGTTGTCTCATCAGGTACCTCCTATCTGCACTATATAGAACGAAACTGATGGCCCTCCTATTTTGAAAAAGTTAAACAATTTTGAATTCAATGGGACAAAATGTTGGTTCAAATTTGTAGAATTTAATGCTATTAAAAAGTTTCGTAAAGCTCAGAAAGTTTACAAATTAATTTACTAATCCAAAGTAAAATATATTGAAACTCCACATATCATGTGGTTATACTGCCAAGAAAGAGACGGCAACAATTATTTTCAGTAATTATTACAAAATATATCCAAAGAAGACTCATGTAGGATAGCAGGCATTATTCTTTTATAACAAAACATTCGATATTCATCAACAACATTAGTCTAATGCGGGATAACAAATCAGTACTTCAGACACTCAACTCTTATTTTATTACCAACATCCATTTGCATAATTCTTTGCCTTAATTCTTTGGCAGTTATGTGGGATTTTACACTAAATGGTCCTGTTGAGAGTACTACATCAAAAGAAACAAAAATCAAAGCTATAATATCAAAACAACTCACCACCAAAGCTTTGCCAATTCACTGTAATCCCGTGCATACACGAAAAAGGGGTACCTCAAGTCCAAGTTCTTGAAATGTTTGTAATGATATTCTTGAATCTTGTGGTGCACATGTGGAAAGAAAAATGTTCAATATGAATTTAAACTGATATTATGATTTATGAAGATATAGTTTTAGACACAAAATAGGCACAAGCATGATATTACCTGGCCCGGAGATATAAGAATTCCTCTAGGATTTTTCCTATCTGACACAATATCACATTTTTAAATCATTAAAAAATAGATAACAAATGTGTTAGTGCGTATGTGTGGGTGTGTATGCGTGTGTCTATCTAGCACGACTATCCAATATAATCCACATGCAAAATTTGGAAAAAATTAGTACAATCGATTAAGTTTTAGTTCATCCACCGTAAGCTCGTCATTTTATTATACCTCAAAATCAAATATTTGACATTCCGGCTAAAACTCATATTAAAAACAAATGCTAAGAACTCTTTTTGGACTTCAAATAAAACAAAAGGAATATGTAGTGCGAGTAGTTATTGATTAAGAAAGAAAACATACATTGTGTCCTTTCCACAGGTTTCGGAACAGGAACCCCAAGGGCTCAAGACCATCACAGTGAAACTGCATTAAATTACTCGGCTTCCTTTTTGGCTGTGAGTCTCAAAAACAACCCAATGAAAACATATTATGTGTCCATTCCACCATTGTGATAGTCCTAACTGCACCGCAATCAGCACACCATAATGAAAAAGAAATGTGTTAGTTTAAACAGGACAACCTTGTATCATTTCAAAATCAAACATTGCATCAATACAATAACCTTAAATTTAAGTATACAATGGATTCGCTCAGCTTGTAGTTGGAAAAGTAAGCTCGATATGTAAGTATGAACATAAACAACTAGTTTCATAGCCCGCCCGGATGGGCGGGCTAGCTTCAAAAAAATGCATAACAATGAAACAAAAATAGGAAAACATAATGTGTAATATTATTGAAACGATAAACAAGCATTTGGTTAAACACAAAATCGAATTTAACAGTCAACAGTTAATTTAAAAGCCTTTGGTTGTAGCTAATAATGTTCATTATCTTACAATTATATATACATCAAGGGACCAAATAATGTCACTCGACATCAGGTGTGGATACATATAAGAATAGTATGAGGAAGAGAATGCATAAAACAATTGACATACCATATGTATGTATGTCTAGTCCTAATCCAAAAAAATTAGCAAAAGAAGCATTTTCTTCATGGTTGTGGTTGTTGTATGTGTTAAGAGAAAATTATATAGAAAGAAAAAATACAACATGACAATTGGAAAAAAAGGAAGGAAGCTCACCCATTTCTAGAGTTCATGCGCATAGGATGGAAGTTACTTGAAGCAGGCACTCCGTTGACCACATGACAATTGGACATACCCATGGCATTCATATGAGGTTGGCCAGTAGTTGCCGGTAAAGGTTGCGGTAGAACACGGTACCCCATTGGTAAGTTGTTAAATGTACTGCAAGTAATGGAATTGATTAACTATGATATTATAAACTGTGTTAAATCATCCTAGAGTGCCTCAGTAAGAAATATAAGCTCCACACATATTACAAAATACATGAAGCCTTTTCTAACAAAATCCCAAAAGGCAATACGCTAAAGAATGATAGAGCATAAAAATGAAGCTGCAAAATGTGAGGAATGGATGAAAGGAACAGCTAGTCATTGTATGGTGGTTGCCACACTTATTGCCACCATGCTGTTTATGTTTAGTTTCTCACAGTGAGACTGTTCTGATGGTTATCACCTCAAAATCCAAATGGATCCCTTTCTTCAAGCTAAACTCCCACTAATTTTTGGTTTTTGTTGTTCTCAGACGCCATTTTCTTTTTTACTCGCATCAAACAACTCTATAATCTAAATGTTATGTATCAGATCTTAGATATCATTACGCTGAACGCTGATCTCTTGAAGCTCATCACCAAAAAAACTTGATGCACTTTGGACAAAAATTTAATGTTTGGTCTAAGCCAACCCTTTCTCTTTATTATCTATTAAAACACTTGACACAATCGCGTTTAGTGTTAGCTTTTTTGTTCTTTACTACAACCATTTTAGATGGGTGCCAATCCTTATTAGCCTGTTTGGTGTGATCCCAATCTTCCTATTTGGTGGTCTGATATGTCCTCTCTTGGAAGATATATATCGCTCAACATATGCTTGTACATACCTCTTTGGGCCGAACCGCAACCATTCTTAATGTGTCTCTTTTCAAGACGTACCCGATTCTTATGACAAATTAGGTATTGCAAATAAAGCATTTTTACATTGTCCCAAGTTAAGACTTACCAGCTTTGCCTAAGCCATAGAGTCGATAACTTTTTTGATCATTGGCAATGGCTGATAATGCCTGGATGTATCTGCAACATTGTAACCAAAAAATTTAGTATCAACATATGAGTAAACAATAATGATTATAATATTATTCAATAAATAGCAGCATTTTATATAGATAAAAGTTCCTTGACATCTTAAAAATCAATGGCATAAAAAACTTGAATGATTGTGAACTCTATGAAGGGGAAAGAAGAAAGCATCATCTCACCAATTAGGAGTACACAACCTGCAGAGAACGGCCATAACGAAAGTCATAGCATGGAGCATGTCGCTCATAGCACATGGAAAAGCTGGTGAAGTAAAGTTTAATCCAGCATAGTAAAAGTTTTGGTGGATCACAGGCCTAAGGATACATGAAAACATATTTTATAAGTTATGTATCTTAGCTTATATATTGATTGTTAATGAAGTTCTAGGAATCAAGTATATCAAACCCAAGAAGACCAAGACAAACATTTGCATGAGAAGTAAGCTTCCTGCAAATATATCCTTTATTCCTCATAGGTGGTGTAGCTTGAGTTTTGTAAATGGCAACGTCAATGGCCACCAGCATGACTTTAACATATGAGCAATTGAGAGGGAAAGGGGGGGGCTGACACTAAAACTCAACGTCAACCAAACGTCACAAACAAGCGCACAATCAGGACAAAATATTACACAGGCGATCAGGATCTTAATGCATGCATCAGGGTATGAGTTGTTGAACCCTACGAACAAAACTCACAAAACCTAATTAGGTAGATCTTAATCATAATAATGAGAGGAACTTTAATTCGTTTGATTTTGATGTAATATTTATTTTTATTAATGGATGAAAAACCTACTTAATTATTCCTCAGGGGATACATTCGGGAAAATCAAAGGGGTGTTTTGGATTAAGCATTTAATCAGCTCACACATGCTGTTGCAGTACTCATTTGCAAGCATTTTTTTCTTGGTGATCGGTGAGCGGAAAATGTTTGGATTTGAGCATTAATTAGGCAAAGAAGCAGTTTTTACGACACAGTACTAACAGCGTTTACACTCATATTTTCAGATGGAAGGAAAAGGAGACATACTATCTAGGTGTTGACAGAAGATAATTTGAAAGCATTCTTATCCTTTTTTTTTCATAACATTATTTCACCGGGGTGGTGCATCCGTGAGCCTGGCCGATTTTGCAGTAGTTACCTTTTGTGTCGCCCACAACTGGAAGAAGGCTCACACATGTCTATCGTTGTCCAAAAAAGAAAGCGTAAGGAAGCATTAACAAATGACAAATAAAAAGAAGAAAAACAGTTTAACAATGACACACCGAATGAGAACCACAAATAATATTCACCTTCATTGCAAATTGGCGTATTGTACCAGCGTTGGTTACAACAACATCAGAAAGACCATCAATGATAGCACGCCATCCTACATTTCATGAATTAGACCCGTGGTCTTTTGCGTCACTCACAACTGGAAGAGGAAGCTCCATCCATGTCTGCTGTTGTACATGAACAAAAAGTGTTAAAAAAAACTTTAAAAAAGATGCATCTAGAATGCATATGAACATGTTGAATATCAATGACCTTCGAGACAAACATATGCCGACTATGCGTTACTTGCACGAAGACTACGATAGAACGATACAGGCTCAGTTTCATCGGTTTCTGTACATTCATTTAAAACACGTCCTGTATGTGTAAGTTGATTCTCGTGGACCGACTCGTAAACGCCTTGCGACAAAACTGGTGACTTGGACTGATGTTGGAGTATGTGTAAATTGATTCTCGTGTCGATTGTCTGTTGGGATGGGCAGCTTTGCTGCACATCTATAAGTTCGTTAAGTCGTTAAGCCACTGGCTGATGTGGCCCTTCAAAGCTTGACCTTTGGAGGTTCCCTTGATAATCGGTTGTACATAATACTTCCATTATGAGCATGACTTTTAAAGCATTCCGCGGTATCACATTGCTCACAAACTTGACCATAATATACTTCCAAGAAGTCCTGAAAATATAGAAAAAATAGACCTAATGAAACAAAAATCCTTGCTTCTCTTATCTTCATTCATTCTTTAATTTATTTTATATGAATAACAGTATTGTTATGTATATGCAAATACTAAATGCTATAAGTCATTCGAAGGAGGCGAAGAGCTTTGGCGGTTTCCAATAGTACAGAAGTAATGACAGCTATTTACACAACTGAGAGGTCATGCCCATATCAAGTATTAGTGATATTGGAGTAAAACTTGGTTCTATTTGATAAGTATGGCACACGAGGATGGAGTAGGCGTGCACCTTTAAAAGTAAGAATATGGCAGAAGCATATGCATTTCTAGTCTAGATGTAAAATCTAAGGTTTATGAGATTCATGAACAGACCATTCCAATGTTTCCAAAGTTTTTTATGATTATAAATGGTCTTTATCGTATCCAGCCTATGATTGTACTCAACTCTCCTAATCATTCATTGAAAATACCAATGGATAGACCTCTCTAATAAACATGATATAGCAAATATTCAATATTCTATAACATAGATATGTGTAGTAGATGACAACTCAGGAGTCACATACATACCAGTAAATTAGTGTGGCAAAGTGGTCATAAGAACAGAAGAGACAATTAATCGATATTTAGAGAAGAGGACTTTTTTCACATCTTCCCTTCTGTAGATGTGTTTGTATCATCTTGGCATAGTTCTAAGGAATTAACCAACATCGATAAACACTTCTCCTGGTACTGTTTTTCTCGTGATATTTCTTCCAAAGCCTCTTGCACCTGTTTAAAGATACACCAGACTTCTATAATTATAGCCCTCTAAAAATGCTGTATGTCTGAGCATAAATGAAGTGCTAACATACATCTCTGTCTTCCATTTCAAGGTCTAGAACAACATCAAAATGCTTCCAAAAGTTTGGTGCACCATGTTTCTCTAACACGTCCTACTCAGCCGTCAAAAAGTAACATAGAGCTCAGATATCAGTAAAGAACGGACATATACATGTCTGTAATATTATAAAAAACAACAGCAGCCGCCAAAAAATCAATGAAACCACACTGCATATAACATACAATATAGGAATACATATTTTCTTTGTCATTGAATTGCCAATTTAGGTTCTCTGCGCACATAATCCTAGTGCAGGAGTGATCTTAGGTTCATTTTATGTACCATGTCTTTCATTTTAAGAAGAAAAAATTCCTCCCATTAAATCGATATCTTTATCTAGAAGACTAGTTCATGGTTGTTGTTCCTTGTCATAGAACACAATGCCCCTCTTAACTTGTCAGACGCCAGACATTTTACCAACAAAGTGTGCTACAGAACTGGCATTCAAAAATGACTGCTTACGAGTCAGCTTCCCCCACACTTCGGTTATTAAGCCTAGACCAAATGAATAAATGCATTAGGTTCCCAATGCATATCGACCGACACTTTCTAGTGTTTAGAGAAAGTGAAAGTGAAGTCTCTAATTATCGGCAACCAAAATTCAAGGATCCTCCACCAATAAAGAAGCACATGACCAAATATGAAAAAAAATTAACATCTCTAGAAGATATTCAATCTTCAAGTATTATTAAGTCACAACATTGTTGAGTCTCTCATTACTCTTCCACTTGAAAGAAACTACACCACATTTACATAATCATCTTTATTCTCAACATGTCTAACCAACAAAAAACACCAAAACAAGCTTTTGAATTTCCTACTCATCAACCTTTGTCTCGATAGGATCACATGCACATCAATTGTTAGTGCAATGAATATATCAATCTTTTCTAACAACCTCTCGTTAACACGTTCCTCCTTTAGTCTCTCTCACCCTTCCCCACTTTTCGACTCTATGGATTCATTTTCATTCACATCCAAGAGCACATCGTTTCCATCCTCGTTTTACTTTTCTTTTTATCCTTTTAAAGTATATTTTTTTGACATATTTCGCCAATATATTAAATGTCATTCGTCTGCTTTTAAAAGGTTATTCTCATATATTTTAAGGTGTCATTCAATAATCGAATCCATTCATCGTTTACTTAAAAAGTCGGTCTGTAGTTCTCTGTAAATATACTGTCTAGATCTTTTAATTATTTCATTTAGGTTGGTGATTCTGAAATTATTGTTTGCATGTCTGGTTTCTAACTCTTTATTAAAAGTTCTTATTTTAGAATAATAACAACTAATAAGTGCATTTCTAGTTCTCATGCTAATATCTTGCTAATATTATATATATATATATATCTTATATTTATATATATATTTATACTATTATATATGTATCTATATAGATATATATATGCACTTGTCTAGTAACTTTGTTTTGTAGCACACATCTATATTTTGATTCCTTGGTGCCCTAAACAATGTGAGCATACATCAAGGGGGAGCACTTGCGTTCATCGAATGTCTTAAGTTTTGATGGTAATTTAATTGATCCACGAATCCACTAAAGTCACTATGCAACTAATGTACTTATCATGGGGTGCAATGAGCAAGGGGGAACTAGAAGATATGTAGGTAAAAAGCATGAAATTGGTTAAACCATGATGATAGAAGACTTTAATAGGATGATGCAAGCTCACCTTTATAGGAAGATATGATTGGGGATTATCAAATACGACGAAAAGTTCATTTATACTCAAAATACTTCACCTCCTCCACTTCAAAATCACCCTCAACCTTGAGGATCTCTTCTCACACCTTCAACTTATATATTTGAAATACCTACTTTCTTTTCATGCCTTATCCTTATCTATCACTACCTCCACTAAATTATCCAAGAAACACATAACCTCCTCAACTTTATTTCTTATGTTTTCTTCTCATTCCTCTAACCTCTATACTTGGAGCACTTACCTTTTCCTCATTCCTTCCACATTAAATAACTCATCTTCATAATCAAAACGTATATACTCAGAGCACATACATTCTTCTCATTTCTCCGACATACATACCCGGAGCATGCACCCTCTTCTTATGTCTTATTCTCAAACCTCCAACCTATATGCTCAAATTAATACCTTTTTGCTTCGATAAAAGCGGAGAAGGGAAGTGTAAACGAGTAACGTTTGAACTTTACTATGTGTTATAGTTTACATAGTTTGTCATCATCAAAAAGGGGGAGATTGTTAGTGCAAATATTACAATATTTAATCTATACGATCTCTTTATGTTTTGGTAATGATAAACATGTAACTTGTAATACATAACGTAAAGTGCGCGAGTTACTCGTAATCATATATCATCAATTCATACATGAATCTACTTCCCTAGACATCTCAAGTCTACATCAACGTCGACATTTGTTTGCACCCGACGTTAATCACGTAAGGTATGTATAAACAAACATTAAACTTGTAGGATGATCAAAGAAATAAGTTTTTGTTTTAAACTTTATATTTTTATAAATATAACAAAACTATTTCTCAAAAATTATTTACACATATTATTTTTAAATTATAAAGAAATGTTTTATTTGATAATTATTTTAAATTTCAAAATCTGGTCATTTTCCTCCTAAAACAAGTGTCACATTCATCAGATTTCACCTTCACCACAAAAAGACAAAAATGGGAGAGTCTGTCGGGGTGGTCCTTTAAATAAGCCGGCGGCCCCCTTATATATCTAGGACCGCCATTGACCGGAGTTTTCAGCTCCTATAAATAGTGGGTCACCTCCAACCATTTTTACAACTCTTTTGCTCGAATTTTTCTCAGTTCTTTCTCTTTCTAGATCTCACTAAATCTCTCTAAATCTTTGATTATTTAACTTATTTAATCTTGTTTAAATATGATCCAATCTTCTACTCTTTCCTTCTTCCCTTAAGTGCAAAAGAAGAACTTCGGTCATCTTCGAGATCCGAAGTTATGTAGTCTAGTTAGTCTATTTGTAACAATTGTTACATATAGATCGAGTCCATGTCTTTTATTCTTGTGTAGTTGTGTAGATCTGGATAGTGTATAAATCCAAAGATGTTGATGGTGTGTCTGTTAGTATTTTGGTCCTCAAAATACAATTATGGGTGGTAGATTGGTTCTAGCTAAGATTAGAACTCGACATTTAGCTTAGCGTCGAAAAATAATATAAGCAACACGGTTTATGTTTTTAGGCCATAAATCACAAGGTTTGTTATGTTGGGCCATAAAACATAATGGGTTTAGTTGTACTCGAAGAAGAACTCGATATCTAGCTTAGTGTCGAAAAATAATATAAGCAAGGCTATAAGGTTTTCTCCGCCGAAAAGGAGCTTGTTGATTATTAAAGTAATTCTCGAGTTGGATACTCGAGGAGTGAAGTAGAGCGAAGCGGAGCTTCGTGACCGAACCACTATAAATCATCATGTTCGGTTTGCATTTCTTTTTACTTATCTCTTTACGCTTTTATTTACTTTATCTCTTTACTTTTATATTTGCATTATGTGCATGATTGTGTGGATAGTTTCGTATATTATGTTACTTGTGATTGTGTAGTACTCTGTAGTTATTATTGTGGTTGAGCTTGTTTTAATATGAGCTAGTTGTTGTAACTATATTATCGACACTTCAAATATTACGTCTAACTTGATTGCTGATTTGATACGAAAGATCTAGTCCAAAAACACTTCAAATTCCTATGAAGGTAACAGATTATCGGCCTATATCTTGTTATAATGTCATTTTAAAGTGTATTAGCAAAATTATTGCTAATCATATTAAAAATAGCTTGAAAGTCATTATTAGCCCTAACCAATCTGCTTTTTTTCCGGATCGTAGTATTACAGATAATATTCTTCTTACTCATGAATTAATGCATAACTATCACTTGGATCGTGGTGATCCTAGATGTGCTTTTAAGGTGGATATTCAAAAGGCCTATGATACGGTGGATTGGGATTTTTTGAAAGCCGCTCTAACGGGGTTTGGTTTCCATGAAAAGATGATTCTATGGGTCAAAATGAATTACGTTTCTTTTTAAATCTGTTCTTGAAAGAGACATGTAAAGGAATTACGTTTCAAAATGAAATGGGTCAAAACACTACCTTTGAGCTGCCTTAATAGATGTATACATAACAAATTGAGAGTCCGAAACACCTAATAAAAATAGAGAAGAAACATAATGAAGACAAAATATCATAGAAAACTCCAATAAAACATGATTTGCAATAAAAAAACAATGATTAGTTGAACTCCCATGTAGCCTAAATAGATCAATATAAATTGAGATCATTCATATATACCTAAAAACATGGATTCATTGCAAAAAAAATTCAATAATTAAGTCATGATAATTGCATTGAATCAATTAATTTGTATGGTAACTGATTTTCCATTATGAAACCTTACATGCTTATTGTATTTAATCTAAGTGAATGTATTTTTTTCAGTCATTTGATCAAAGTCAATGTACAAATTTGCAAAAACTTAAGCATGATTCAAGTATGTACACATTATATATTTATGTATGTGTTATTTAATTCAAAGGAGTTTAAATATATATGTTAATTTAATAAGTAACATTACATGCTTGTTATAATTGATTAAGTTAATGCACTGTTAACTGATTTAGAAATTATCAGCATGCCCCATTTGAAAATATATAGTTTGTTTCTAGTTTATTTTGGTGGCATGCATGTTTGATCATTCAAGTTTGTGTGACATAGAAATAAGGCTTTTATTATGTATTTTATCATGAATGCGGAAATTCAACTATAATGGAAGAGGGTTTGCATATAAAAAGAAACCGCGCTTCTGCATGTTTACCTTGGGTGCCATTGCTAGAAGAACTTACATTTACAAAAGATCTAGCTCCTTTATACTGTTTCCCTGCATCTATAATAGTGGAGGTATACGACTTCCTGTTCTAAACATATTATTATTAACCACTGAATGTTAACATTTTTAAAAACCTAAAAGAGTATTAATGATGAATATGAATAGATCGATTTATTTATATCTCTTACTTCAAGAATACTTCAATCAATATTCGATATTCTGATTTAGATGATGGGTAATAAGCAGGTTAAAGACCCGTGTAACCCCGGGTGTAGTTTAAAGAATTGTTTTTTTAAGAAATATCATGTGTGAATAAAAAAAAGCAAAGAATGTAACAATGTTTCATTAATATTTGAAAGGGTGAATAAATAATAAGTCAAGCATTCGAAAAACAATCGAGTTTTGTAGCAAATTAAATAAGAAACGTTAATGCATTGTCGCTTTCAAACTTGATGGTCTTGAAGAGTACAGTGAGACACATTGAAGTAATATCCAGATGTTTTTTCTATGAAAACCTAACAATTCGTGCCAAAAAAAGAATGCAAGTTAAGTAGGTTATGATTGATAATAGGGTTAATAGACAAAGAAGTTACTATACTTTCCCAAAAAGTTCGCCTAAGTTACTCAACTTTCATTTTGTTCACTTAGGTTACTGAACTTTTGATAAACATACACCCCCATAATTTCAATGTTAATCCGAGCAACCTGGACGTATATTTTTAGGTAAGTTAAGTAACATAAATGTCATGTTTTTACAAGTTTAATGATGTTTACGTATATTTTTGCAAAGTAAAGTAACCCCCAAATGTCATGTTTCATAAGTTTAGTAACCTAAGTGAACATAATGAAAGTTTAGTAACTTAGGCGAACTTTTTGGGGAAGTATAGTAACTTCTTTGTATAATAACCCTTGATAATATATATGATTAGCAAATATTGTATAGAACATGTCATATGTATTGTACGTACCTCTTGAAATTTGATCATAGTCCGTGAAGCTCTTCTTTGTAGATGACATTTGTAGTGGTTTTTAAAATATTACCTTCGTGGTCACAAACGACAACCTTCAAACCTCGTTTGCTTTTGACTCTTGAAAAAGCCACTTATAATTGTCCATGTGTGAAAACGGGACGTGGCAGGTACAAACCAACTTTTGAAAGCGATTGACCCTGGCTCTTGTTAATTTTCATAGAAAACGAAAGTGACAATGGATATTGTTTCCTTACAATATTTATTGGTAGGCGCATATCAGATGGAGTAATTCTCAACCTTGGTATGATTACCTTCTTTCCAAAGTGTGTTCCATTAATGATTTATGCGTGAATTGAAGTTCTTATTAATTTTAAGAACTTGAAGCCTTGTAATTCACGAATGAGTCAATCACTTATTTAGTGAGGCAATAAGTTTCATTTGATTGAGTGTACATATCAGTATCGTTTGCTATTATTAATGAGTAGGTTATAATGATTTTAATTTTTACAATGTTTCTTAAAATAAGGATTTTCAACTTTTCTGGATTTCTAGTTTTAACATTTGGGTAAATCTCCTTTATAAGGAGTATATAGTATAGATGAATGAGTATACATTCCCGCCATGATCAATAAATGCGTATTAAAATGTTTCCACAAATGAGTCAATCAATTAATTAATGAGGGCTCAGAACATTTTTGGGGCCAAATCTCCTTTATAAGGAGTATAGATATAGATTACTATAATAAAAATGAAATTTACAAAGCAAATACGTGTAAAGAAAGACTTACAAAAACATCTATAAAAACACACAAATACACCAACCAATATATGTTTAAATATGCAAAACTAAAAGACTTCCTCAAGAAGTTCAAACATAAAAACCTACGAGCTAAGGTATATATATTTTCTTTACTTTGATTATGGTGCATGTAAATCCATTATGTTTTTTATGATTAATAGCGTAACAGTAGATTAATGGAGACAGAAATGGGACAAGAAGCTAGTGTGCCGTTATCAACAATCATTGAACAAAGTTCTCAAAACCATGCCATCCAGATTCATCCACTTGCTCGCTAAGGACGTAGAGGTCAGCTTACTTTTATATTTAAATAAATTACTATAACATTTATGAGAGTTTTGGTACATGCATATTCTAATCTAAAAGACTAAAATCATCATTTAAGTAAGCACCCAAGGCCTTTGTATGAGTGTTACGCGAGTAGTCTTATCACAAAAAGGTTGTGGGTTCAAGTCATTTAAGATACATTATTGAAATATGTCACTCTGCATACATTGATGTTTTAGAAAAACCATTTAAATAAGCATGTAAGTAACTCCTATAAACTTCTTTTTCTAAGTAGACTAACCGCGCGCATAGCGGCATCGATGTATGGTTTTGAAAAAATCTGGTTGCGGTGATGATATAATTATATATAATTATGGAGAACTTAATTATTCAAAATATTGCAAATAGTTTGTAAAATTAGTCTCAATTTTTAACTAGTTGGCTTAAATAAATGAAAAAGTAAAATAAAATTCTCAATTAAGGGGTTGTTATGGCTTGTGTTATTAGAAAGGGTGTTTTTGAGGTGTTGTGATAGGGTTATGTTACGTAAAAAGTTTTTAGACGTAACTAATAACTTGTGTGGATAACAAATGGATATATAAGGAGTAAATATCTAAGGAAACAAATAACGAACAAAAATGGGGTGAACAACTTCTTTAGCCTTTCGCAAACAGGCCATAGTATTGTTTTAAATCCCCACCCCCCCCCCCCCCCCCCCCCCCCCCCCCCCAACCCACGTTTTGAACCATATTACCCACCACTAAGGAAAATTGCTACTTATTTTATCTTCTTGTGTCGTGCTCCATAGTCCATAGTATAATTTAGAATTAGAATTAGAAATTCAGGATGTTAAAAAATAAAAAAGATTTGGCTCTCACAACTGAAGTCCAATAAGAAATGGCCAACTTAAAGCCCAATATATTGCATGTTGTCTCACCAGGTACCTCCTATCTGCACTATATAGAACGAAACTGATGGCCCTCCTATTTTGAAAAAGTTTAACAATTTTGAATTCAATGGGACAAAGTGTTGGTTCAAATTTGTAAAATTTAATGTTATTAAAAAGTTTCGTGAAACTCAGAAAGTTTACAAGATAAGTAGCTTAATCCCGTACCTAGCTCTCTTAGTATTATTAAATCAAGACCAATGGTACCTTAATCCCGTTTTCCACGGGGTATGGAGGAGGTGAGATGTAGACAACCTTACCCCTACCTAAAGGTAAAGAGGCTTTCCATTAAAATTGAGGTCGGGAAAATCATTCTTCAACTGCAAAGCTATAAAGCGTGCATTACTTATAACTGCAAAGCTGCTGAAGAAATCTTCGGAAAGGAACCATCTTTGAATGGCTATGGTATGATAGTGTTTAGTTGTAGAAAAATGTTCATGTTTCTAAATTCCTAGAGAAGGAAATGATTTTTCTTTTCTAGAGAAGAGTTGAGAATTTTGAAAACCTTTTTAAATGGAAGTTGTATTTTTTTGTTTTTAAAATGAAAAAAATGAAGAATAGTAAAAATGTGATTTTCTATTTTTCTATATAAAATTAGAGAGTGAGAATTTTGTTTTTTTTGAAAAATATTGGAAAAAAATGTGACTAAACAGGTTTTCGGTTTTTCCATCTCAAATGGAAATTTTCTTTTTAAAATGAGATATTTTTCCCCAACTAAACACACCCTATGTAATCACTCAAATTTTGGAAACAACACTTCACGTGGCAGCATCGGCAAGAAGAACACCACGGGGGGCACAATTCGTCAATAAACTGGTGACAACACTGCCCTTTGTTTAGCCGCCATAAATGCTAATTTAGAAGTGGTTGAAATTATGGTGGCCAAGCACAAGGCCTTGCTAAGCATGCCTGATTGGGAAGGAATGATGCCACTCTGTAAGGCTGCCTTATCTGGACGTTACGATGTGGTGAAGTATCTCTTTGATAAATCCGATGGATTGCGTGGTGATGGTTGGGATGCCAAGAATCGTGCTTGGCTTCTTCAGAAATGTGTTGGGGGTGATATGTTTGGTAAGCATTTTATCATTGCATTTAGACTTTTTCTGCTTTGTTTTGTTGCCATAGCTTTTTCCTCACAAAGTGATTATCAAATATTTTCCAGATATCGCACTACAGATACTGACTGAACACATAGAAATTGCTAATGATGAAGAGTTACTCAGGATATTGGCTAGAAAGCCTGATACATTTGTTAAAAAATCTTCAAATTTCCACTGGAAAACCGTCATTTGGGGTAAGCATTATTCTTGATCTTTAATATAGATCAAACATATCAAATTACTTTCATCATTAAAGTTAGAGAACCATACCTACTTCTCACTAAGTTTCGAGTTTAATATATATCTTTTACCTTTATCACCATAAGCTACTTCTTTTAAGCTTCGAGTTTGATATAGATCATACATGTCAATTGTATAACAAAACTTCATGGATCATTTATTATCATAAGCGCTATCTTTTATTTTCTGGCTTTATTTATTTTTGCAGTTTTTGCATTCGTTTGTCCAAAGGAAGGACATCCCAAAAAGGATACTGAAGCATTGCAATTGCTAAAAATGAAAATTAAAGACATGATCAACAGAGATGACAGGTTGTCTAATGGCAATCAAGAGCAACAACCACATCCACCAGAACTTATTGCTGATTATGCAAAAATAGAACCCACAATTTCTTCGGATATAGTGTTTATTGCTGCAGAAATGGGAAATACCTAATTTATAGTTGAGCTCATCCGTCAATATCCTGGTCTGATCTTTATGCACAACAAAAATGACCAAAGTATATTTCACATTGCTGTCGAACATCGCCATGATGGTATAGCCCACCTGACGTTTTAACATTACTAGATAAAGATGGCAACAACATGGTGCATTTAGTTGGTAAGATTGAAAAGGCAAAGCGACTTCAAGATGTGCCAGGAGTTTTTCAAATGCACGTAGACGTATTATTCCTCTCCAAGCTTCAGTAATTTTTTCATTATACAGTGATCTTTCTTTATTGCTTTTTTTCTTCTTGGGCATGAATGTTTGTATGAGTAAAAAGTATGTCATTAATGAAGACTCGAAATCTGTTGTGCTGTGTAGGAAGTTGAGTCTATGATCCCATCTCCTGTAAGAGAATGTAAGAACAACTTTGATCAAACACCACGCGAGTTATTCTAGAAAGAGCATAAAAATGAAGCTGCAAAATGTGAGGAATGGATGAAAGGAACAGCTAGTCATTGTATGGTGGTTGCCACACTTATTGCCACCATAGCGTTTACTGCAGCTTTGACTGTTCCTGGTGGTTATCACCAAACCAATGGTATCCCTTTCTTCACAGCTAAACCACTATTTATGGTTTTTGTTGTCTCCGACGCCATTTCTTTTTTCTCATCAACAACTTCAATCCTAATGTTCTTATCTATCCTTAGATCCCATTACGCTGAACGTGATTTCTTGAACTCATCACCAAAAAACTTGATGCTTTGGAAAAATTTAATGTTAGGTCTAGCAACCCTTTTATTATCTATTACAACCATGACAATCGCGTTTAGTGTTAGCTTTTTTGTTCTTTACTACAACCATTTTAGATGGGTGCCAATCCTTATTAGCCTGTTTGGTGTGATCCCAATCTTCCTATTTGGTGGTCTGATATGTCCTCTCTTGGAAGATATATATCGCTCAACATATGCTTGTACATACCTCTTTGGGCCGAACCGCAACCATTCTTAATGTGTCTCTTTTCAAGACGTACCCGATTCTTATGACAAATTAGGTATTGCAAATAAAGCATTTTTACATTGTCCCAAGTTAAGACTTACCAGCTTTGCCTAAGCCATAGAGTCGATAACTTTTTTGATCATTGGCAATGGCTGATAATGCCTGGATGTATCTGCAACATTGTAACCAAAAAATTTAGTATTAACATATGAGTAAACAATAATGATTATAATATTATTCAATAAATAGCAGCATTTTATATAGATAAAAGTTCCTTGGCATCTTACAAATCAACGGCATAAAAAACTTGAATGATTTTGCACTCTATGAAGGGATATGATTGAGGATTATCAAATACGATGAAGAGTTCATTTATACTCAAAATACTTCACCTCCTCCACTTCAAAATCACCCTCAACCTTAAGGATCTCTTCTCACACCTTCAACTTATATATTTGAAATACTTACTTTCTTTCATGCCTTATCCTTATCTATCACTACCTCCACTAAATTATCCAAGAAACACATAACCTCCTCAACTTTATTTCTCATGTTTTCTTCTCATTCCTCTAACCTCTATACTTGGAGCACCTACCTTTTCCTCATTCCTTCCACATTAAATAACTCCTCTTCATAATCAAAACGTATATACTCAGAGCACATACCTTCTTCTCATTTCTCCGACATACATACCCGGAGCATGCACCCTCTTCTTATGTCTTATTCTTAAACCTCCAACCTATATGCTCAAATTAATACCTTTTTGCTTCGATAAAAGGAGAGAAGGGAAGTGTAAACGAGTAACGTTTGAACTTTACTGTGTGTTATAGTTTACATAGTTTGTCATCATCAAAAAGGGGGAGATTATTAGTGTAAATATTACGATATTTAATCTATACGATCTCTTTATATTTTGGTGATGACAAACATGTAACTTGTAATACATAACGTAAAATGCGCGAGTTACTCGTAATCATATATCATCAATGCATACATGAATCTACTTCCCTAGACATCTCAAGTCTACATCAACGTCGACATTTGTTTGCACCCGACGTTAATCACGTAAGGTATGTACAAACAAACATTAAACTTGTAGGATGATCAAAGAAATAAGTTTTTGTCTTAAACTTTATATTTTTATAAATATAACAAAACTATTTCTCAAAAATTATTTACACATATTATTTTTGAATTATAAAGAAATATTTTATTTTATAATTATTTTAAATTTCAAAATCTGGTCATTTTCCTCCTAAAACAAGTGTCACATTCACCAGATTTCACCTTCACCACAAAAAGACAAAAATGGGAGAGTCTGTCGGGGTGGTCCCTTAAATAAGCCGGCGGCCTCCTTATATATCTGGGACCGCCATTAACCGGAGTTTTCAGCTCCTATAAATAGTGGGTCACCTCCAACCATTTTACAACTCTTTTGCTCGAATTTCTCTCAGTTCTTTCTCTCTCTAGATCTCACTAAATCTCTCTAAATCTTTGATTATTTAACTTATTTAATCTTGTTTAAATATGATCCAATCTTATACTCTTTCCTTCTTCCCTTAAGTGCAAAAGAAGAACTTCGGTCATCTTTAAGATCCGAAGTTATGTAGTCTAGTTAGTCCATTTGTAATAATTGTTACATATAGATCGAGTTCATGTCTTTTATTCTTGTGTAGTTGTGTAGATCTGGATAGTGTATAAATCCAAAGATGTTGATGGTGTGTCTGTTAGTATTTCGGTCCTCAAAATACAATTATGGGTGGTAGATTGGTTCTAGCTAAGATTAAAACTCGACATTTAGCTTAGCGTCGAAAAATAATGTAAGCAACACGGTTTATGTTTTTAGGCCATAAATCATAAGGTTTGTTATGTTGGGCCATAAAACATAATGGGTTTAGTTGTACTCGAAGAAGAACTCGATATCTAGCTTAGTGTCGAAAAATAATATAAGCAAGGCTATAAGGTTTTCTCCGCCGAAAAGGAGCTTGTTGATTATTAAAGTAATTCTCGAGTTGGATACTCGAGGAGTGAAGTAGAGCGAAGAGGAGCGTCGTGACCGAACCACTATAAATCATCATGTTCGGTTTGCATTTCCTTTTACTTATCTCTTTACGCTTTTATTTACTTTATCTCCTTACTTTTATATTTGCATTATGTGCATGATTGTGTGCATAACAGTTCAAATATTACGTCTAATTGATTGAGATTTTGATTACGAAAGATCTTAGACAAAAACATCTGTGGAGGCTTTTGTCCCTTGATTTATCAGGCGAGATTGGACCACCAGGCAGTGAATTTGTCCAACGACTAATCTAAAGTTTAATAAAGGAAACGTATTCACCACCCCCCCCCCACATCTACGGTTTCACATCTTCCCTCCACAACATCACCCTTGTAGCACCTCTGAGCACCCCCCCCCCCCAACCACACCACTCCCATACAGGAACACTAACAATAAAAAAACACCAACGATAATTCTACCGTTTATATTGTGTCCCAAACTAAGAAACAAGAATTTCCCTCAAGCGACGTCACGAAGTGTTATCCTCCATTTAAATTGTACACAACAAAAGGTTTGTCATTGATATAAGAAAAAACAGATATATTAGTTTGGTTGGCCATAAAGACCATATCATAAGTGGAATCAGCTTAGTTGCAAACAACAAACTGTATCGAACGCACTAAATTATATTCAGCATCGACCTTGAAATTAGACATCAAACCCCCAACGCAAAAGAGTAAAGTGGCAGTTTCGGATTGTCAATAACCAAATCCAAGTTCAAAACTAGTGACAATACGCTTGGAATAGAATGAAAAATCTACATCAACAAAACGATGAGCCACCGCAAGTGAACATTTACTAAAAATGAATTTAGACAGGGGGTTATTATTTTTACTTACAACAAAAATGACAATTAACACAATTATTGCACTTTCAAGTTTGAAATACTACCGCGAAATACTGTGCACGCTACGGAAAAAATCCTTAGCTGCCAATAATTAAGGCATATGCAATTATGTAGTACGTTTTTGTGTACGTTCACAATGGGATTGTTTGAGTCAAAGAAAACATGACCAAGCATTAGGGTGATAATTAACGATATGCAATACCGGTCGATTAAAAGAAGAGTTATCGTTTGGGTCAAAATAAAAAAGTCCAAACATAATATTAGTAAGTCGATTCACGTTATTATATCTATTTGTGCCTTGCTTATTAGTGTTTCTCTAATTGAATTACTAATGACTTTTCTTACAAATATATTGGCAACCTTAACTAAATTTATGGTAATTTATATGAAATAGTGTTTCAAAACTTAAGAAATATCATGTGAGCAAATAGACGTTGGTTCATGTGTTATTTGATTGTAAATTTTAATAAATATCTCAATAGTTGTAGCTACTAAAGTGTGTGTGTGTGGCTTGTTTTCGACAAGGAGGCCAGCCGCAAAAATTGTAAACCCAACATGAATACTACATACATGTCGTGTTTTACCATTCGTTTCTCACAGTTATATAACGGTTTGGGTAAATAATATAAAAAGATAGATACTTTTAAACTTTTTCCCTTTAAAATGTGTTATAGAAAGCTTATTAAATATTCATAACGTTTATTATTATTACTTGTAAAATACTAAATTACAAAAGTAGAATCTATTTACGCATTCATATAGGAACATTAAAGTATGAAGCTTCAAACCCCACCTCTACACCCGTCAACAAAGTAAACCTCACACTCACAGGACCTTTGGCTGCAAAAAAAGTATCCATATATTCAAAATTTAATCACTATGTTGTACCGGTTCTTTGGAATTGGATCCAAATGACGTTACTTACCTACTTACGTTCAGCTGCAGCTTCCATGGATTACAGGAGACGGACAAAATCCTAGAAGATATAAGAGTTCGATTGTTAGGGGCAAAATAAGGCCTTTTTAACGTAAAACATGCAATTTGAAAATAGGCTAATAATTTAACAAATCTGTTCTTTTACATATCCTATAGCCTAAGAAAATCGACAACATAAAGAGATTGTTATGAGTCCTACAATGTCAAAAAACATCTTCAGCCCAAAGTAGACTTCTTTTCAAGTTTAGGCTAAAAAATTATACTAACTTTTCGTTCTTTGGGCTATATAAAACCAAGAAAAGTACTCATAAATATTTACGACACTTCTTTTCAAGGTTTAAGCTACAAATTAGCAATGTACTATCATCATTCATCAAGGGACCAAATATATAAGTTTTTGATCAACCTTTCTTAAGAAGTACCTGAACTGCTTTTTTGTCTCATAAATTGTTATCAACTCTCATAGTGCCACGATCAATATGCACATTTTTGCGTCGTGACTCATACCCAACAATCCAACATCACCAGAATTCGTATATTGGAAGACGTTTAAAAAAACTTGATAAAATTTATTAAAATGAAAAACATTTCACATATTTAGTCAATGCATTAATAATTTTATATAGCTATTTCATAGCCCAAACACTTCTCTTAAATACTGTTACACATACAAAAAGGAGAAATATGCAGTTATAGTGTTGATGTGTTATGTAAGAACTTGTTGACTTGTTGAACATGATGTAGAATAAAGAACATGCTAAATGATAATCTGTCTATTACGAACTTGGTGAGAAAGAAAATAAGCAGTCGGTGTTTTTGATCGCTTCACTTTACTTCGTTACAACACCACGCTCATACAAAAGTTCTCATGACCCTTTTCCTTTTGAGTTTTGTACAACGTTCAACCTCTTAAAGGTAAGCGAAATATGATTCACCAATTCATAAGTAAAAGGGTTCGAATCGCCACGTTTAGATGTCACATTACATCAAATAGTTTTAGGTTCAATCGTTAGGAAATCCGCCCATAGGGGTCCATTGTTGTCATTTTTCACCGCAATGCTTATGCATGCTAAAACTACTTAACCGTGATTCGTGAAAATTGCATGTTGTCTCACCAGGTACCTCCTATCTGCACTATATAGAACGAAACTGATGGCCCTCCTATTTTGAAAAAGTTTAACAATTTTGAATTCAATGGGACAAAGTGTTGGTTCAAATTTGTAAAATTTAATGTTATTAAAAAGTTTCGTGAAACTCAGAAAGTTTACAAATTAATTTACTAATCTA